>JAKWJD010001457.1:0-43506 GCA_027705065.1 Solanum peruvianum | reverse complement strand
ATCCTCATACTTAAGAGGACCTACCAAAGTCTGGAGATCACTTATCCAAACTACTTCAATGAGTCTTCAAACAGCTCTCAGACCTGCGCCTATAAAATAGTAATAGTATAGGGTTGGTACACATTTTACTAAGTATGGGTATATGCACATATACACATAAGGACTATGAATGATTAAGGAAAGCTCTTCCAATAACAACATGTCATTTCTGGAAATTGAAGTCACTAGACTTTCTTAATTAGTTATTTCTGAATTATGGTATGAATATGACATATTTTAATGCATTCAAATCACAAAAATCTTTTTCTATATGAACATAAGACCTTAGAATCATGAACATAATTTTAGAACAACTCGAATGAAAATATTAAATTTTGCTCCTCCGAACCCGAGAGGTCCTTCCCCCATACTTAGTTTAGTTTTTAGTCTTTTTCTTCTTCTTGTTGTGTAGTTCAAAGATCTCTTTAATCTTATGTTTTACTTACAAGTGCAATGATTCATTATAGTCCCATACCTAAAATGAATCTAGTAAGTGATCCAAATGACTAAGGAAATGATTTGACTACCCTTAGTACAAATTATTCTTTCCATTCTATTCAGATTGGGCATGAAATCATTATAAGTCAATCTATATTGTAAAGGCCACTTATTTCATCATTTTCATATTATGTAGATTGTGGGACATTTATTTACCATTATATTCTACTCCTTTTATTTACATAATATAAGAAGTAATTATAAGCCAATTTTTTTTATTTGGCTCTGCCCATTATTTGATCATTTGCATAACGTGAAGATATTGGAGCATATATCTTGATTTGGCACAATCCAATAAGTTGTTATTTCATTCTTATCAACCACTAATTATTTGACATACTTAATCTCTTAATTTCATAGATTACTTTGAAATTATATTTCTTCTTCTTTCTTTCTTAATTTCTTAGATAAATCTTTACCATTAAGATCATGCGAGCTAACATGATATCTAGTGTCTACCCCGCACCTAAAAGGGGTGGTTCACCGGTCAAAGTGAACCTAGAACATGTGAGCTAATATGAAATTAAGTGTCTGCCCCACACCGAAAATGGGTGGTTCACCAGCTAAAGTGAAACCAAGATCAGTATCTTCCCCACACCGAAAAGAGGTTGTTCACGGCTAAGGTAAACCGAATACTTTCTTTGATTATTTAGCAGACATAGATCATGTGAGCTTGCTGGTAGACTCATCTCATGCGGCTTACATGTTCTGGCACAAGATCATTTCTAGTCTATAGGTTCTTCTCTCAACTTCTTTTTCTTTACAACTTTTGGAGTTGACTCAAATAGTATGGAAGCTTGCTTCTAGTTATAAGGTTTACTTAACTCTTTGGATAACCGATTATCACTTTCTTTTCTTGATTAAATGTGGATTTAACCTTACATTATCATCTTGGTGTTAAATACTACTTGTCTAACGATTATTAACAACCTCTTATATGAGTACCTTTAACATAATTGTCTAGGAATGAGTGAGACTTGTCTCACTTCTTTTAAAACCATATTCTGGTCACTTTAATAATTCTTAAGCTTTTGATTATGTTAATACTCACCTTATCTTGTTCAATGAAATTAGGTAGCTTTATACCACGCTTTATGAACGTTATAAACTTTGTTCAATGTACTTATTCATATTCATAGTTTATTTGAAAAGGGTATGTTGGGACTTGCCCCAATAATTGGAATACCCTTGGTTATGAATTGAACATTACATTTTTCATGATTAATTTGGTATAACTTAGTCATTATCCAATTTTGTATTATATTTTGGAATTACATTTGAAGAAAATTTATTGGCATTGACTAATTTATCACATATTATTTTATTCTAAAAAATTGTTAGCCAATTTAATTGCATAAGCCAAATTTTCACTAGACAATGGTCATGAGGATATTAGTAGCCAATTAAATAAACTTCGTAAATATACTATAGTGATTTCATTATTCAAAGCTAGTTGACATTTAAAAGTGAAATAAAGTTCATGAACAATTCATAACAACTTCATCTTTTCTAACGCAATTAGACATTACAACCTTCTTTAGATCATGTAACTAATACCCTAATCAATCGAATGAAATCTATAGACTCATTTGACATTAACCGATCAATAACCCCACACATAATGATCAATTAGCACCACATACCAAAAACATGTTCG
Source organism: Solanum peruvianum (assembly GCA_027705065.1). Classification (NCBI taxonomy): domain Eukaryota; kingdom Viridiplantae; phylum Streptophyta; class Magnoliopsida; order Solanales; family Solanaceae; genus Solanum; species Solanum peruvianum. The sequence goes on along the minus strand of JAKWJD010001457.1, from coordinate 41,312 downwards.
AGATTACATCTACATACTATTGGAGTCGAAAACAAGGATAACTAGGAGTGTGGACGTTCAACAATGTCATTTGGAAAAACCCTAGTTTCGATATTCTTAATTCATGAAGTGTTTGAAAAGCCTATTGGGTAAAGAAAACCAAGAGATAAAACCATACCTTATGTAGAATTGAATCTACGAAGATCACCTTGCATGAAAACCCTGAAGAATACTTGAAATCGTCTAAACAAACTTTTTCTGTTATTCTAAGTTTTGCTCAATGTTTTTCTCGTGATTGCGTACTCTTTTGAGATGTGAATTTTCTAGTGTATTAACGTGAGTCTTAAGTCTTAGGAACTGATATTTACTAATTAAACTTAGGATAATTATTTTAATTAAATAAATTAATTAGTTAATATCTAAAACACCACTCCTAAGTGGACTAAAAATAGGAGAGCATTAGACTTAGTCAAATCTTAAAATTTCCTATGTATTTTGGCCAATATAAAGATTTTTAATTATTTAATTAATTTGATAATTTAATTAATTAAGAGAACTAGGGTAATTAATAAAGTACCCCTTATTCATTAGGACCATGACTAACCCTTTTGGACCATCGTAGGTTAGGTACTAGGTTGTCTCTTAGTTAGTTACATGGTTTGGTGTCACCCGACTAGGGATTAGGTTGACGGGTCCGTTAGTTAGTTATTTTTGGTTGGTCCTGTCACGACTGGAATCTAGACCCCAAACGATACTGGCGTCGTTGACCTCTCAGAGGTCACAAACATGCTTACATACGTCATATTTACTTCATCTAGGTTATTTTTTGCAGAAAATTTGAACTTTTGGACATTTAAAATTCGTATAAGAAATTCTACTTAAACTCATAAATGTTCACAATCAACCATCTAACATTAAGATCATCAAATGAAAGAAATAGTTCATAGCTGCATTAAATGTGTAATTTCTGAAATGGCACAAATACAAAATCTGAAATGAAGTAGGAAATGAAACACTAGTCCGACATGCTCCACTAGCTAAGGCCTACATATAAGCGAGATAATAACAGTTGACATCATTGAAAGCATGAGGGCCTGTCAAGTCCGGATGAAAGCTCCTCGTCTGGATAGCTGTAACGTTATAACGTACGATTTAACGTCCACCTGTGCCTGCACCTAAAGATAGATAATTGTATGAAATTAGTACATACTTGCACTATATATGGGTATATGTAAGAACACATCAAGGACCTGCATGAGAAATAATAGCTCTTTCCTAATAACATGATTTATGGAATGTCAAGTTAGTGGACTTGCCAAATTTGGATTAGGAAAGTCAATGGAACTACCGAATTCGGATTTGGAAAGTCATGCCATGAGTGTAACATGCATCATCAAACTTGTCATTTTGCAAACAACACATAACATATTTCACATATCATATCATGTAGTTCATATCATTCATTAATATGCCATGAGACATTGGGATCATGGACTTGAAGTTAGGACTTCCCAAAATGAGGGCTCAACATATGCGACATAAACTAGGGAGCCTTTCTTAGAAAAGAGAGAGTCTGCTTCATTCATTCATACGTACTTCATTTTTCATTCTTTCATATACTAGTGCAATAACATGTGATACCTAGGATGTAGTTTAAGACTCTTATCGGGTTTGCTGTAAAATGACCAGGAATAACCTAGCGTCATTACTTATGTCTAGCTCACCTCTTCATTATCTTATCCTTACACCTTTGGTATCATTCATTTCATTGTGTGTATCATTTGAGGCTGGCCTCATTCATTGTTTGGGAACTTTAACTTTAACCGACTTAGATCATGTGAGAATCATGAAATCCTGTGCCTCCTCCACACTGAAAAGCGGTGGAATCACCGCACAAAGTGACCAAAAACATGCTAGCTTACATGGGAATTGAAACCCGCTAGATCCCTACATTGGCAGTATAGGTTCGAAGACTAGGAGATATAAGGAGACCCATACACGGCATGCCGGACAGTCTCATCTCATGAGAGTTACATGAACCTCTGCCCTTCCCGAAATAAGGCATCCCCACTCATAGCTAGCCTATCGTGCTTAGTATAAAGTTCCATTACATTCAATTCATACATCATGGAAGTTGGCTTCTAGCATGAGTACATCATAGCTCATTAGATGATTTCTCATCTCATCATTAGTATTAAGTATGCATTAACTTCAATACATTCATTAGAGTGTTCATATATATTAGTCTCTTCATTAACTTTACACTCTCATATAAGATTATATTTTGGTAATATTTACTTAGAATCATTTGAGATTGCTCTCATCATTAAAATTAATCTCTTATCATGTTGTCACCACATGCATTAACATTAGCACATTTGCTCTACATAATTACTCACCCCTATACATGCATTTTCATTTCGTCATATGCCAATGCACTTGGCCATTTAGTGTGTTTCCCACTCTTACTTAACCCCTTCTTGGTTTTACATCATTTAATCACATACATCATAGATTCCCTTACTTTTAAACTTATGCTATACTTATGAATCAACACATACAAGCCATGAGGCTTCATGCATAGTTTGTCTAAGTCATTCATGTTTACCCGAGATTATGTGGTACAAGACTTATGCATCTTGTAGATATGCCTAGATATTGATTTTTATCTTAAGATGCAGAATTCATTAGGTATTTACTTACGTAAGACTTATATGTCAATACGGAATTGGGCAAGGGAACCTGACCTTGAATCCCTTGGACAAAACTTAGTCAATTTTCTTTAACATAATTTTGGATTTACATTTCGGCTTGGGGAACACAATTTCGAATCCCCTCAGTAACATTATTTTCCCTTTCTTTTTACCTCCCCTCCATTCACTTTAGGCATTTAAATCAATAGGGGATCCAGGATCGAACCTCCATAGCAACATTAATTTATTTCTCTTTTTCCCATGTTTTTCCCATGTTGGCTGAGAGGGGGTGTTCTTGAATCCCACTCCTCTCCTTATTATTATTATTATTATTATATTATTATTATTATTATATTATTATTATTATTTATTTTATTTTTATTTTTATTTTTTTAAATTTTTCTCCTTGTCCCTCCTTCAGCAAAGAGGTGGTTGTTTCGAATTTTACTCTTCCCATTATTTTACTTAATTTAAAATTTCCCTTTTACTCTCTTGTTTGGCCGGGAGTTTGTGGATTCAAATCCCATACCTCTAAAAAAAATTCCAGCTTTCATGTAGTAAGGTCTTGGGTTCAATCCCCACTGACCTCACATGTTTTAAATTTATTTTTGAACTTCTCAAACTTCATGTATTATGTCCGAAAAATCCATCACCAAGTGTTGGAAATTTTATTAAATTTTCTATCCTTGATTTAACAACATTCATACGTTCATCTTGTGGTATTTTCACAATTTGTTTAACGCGTTTTTAGGTGTAGAGTCATTGTTGTTTTAGCTTATGACTTTCAACTTAAGATCAGCCACCTTAAACTTCATTTAAACGTCACAATTTACACACCTTTTGCACAATAATTCCAATCATCAAACAAGCAATTTTAAGACTTCAAAACGGAGAACAACAAACATTTTACATATTGCACCACATTATTTTCGGTTGACATCATTGAACATGCTTGCTATTTCCAAAAAGAAAATCACAAAGAACATCATATTTCACACTTAGCTACCATAAACCATACAAATTTCGTGCTTTCTAACCTAATATTGATTGAAATCGGAAGGAGACTAGGGACAAGGAATTCGACAATAAAGAGGACAACCCTTGTTTCATACGTTGAATTTTGTAGAAAGAAATTTCTCTTGGAGAGAGGATTCTAAGAGACAAATCCAAAACCTGGTTGTAGCTTTCCACACCTTCAAAGTGTTATCCAAATCCTCCACTAAATCTTCAACACGATCCCGTCGAAAAGATGATGTAAAATATTCGTTTCTTAAGTTATTTCGCTTGTTTGTATATATTTTTTTGTAAGTTCATTGAGTGTAGAGAGCTTTGGATTTTTTTCTAATGTTCTTTTTTCTGTTTTTGCTGCAAAGAAATAAAAATGTACGAGAGAGAGAGAGAGGTTTAGGTGTGTGAGAGAGTGTTTGTGAGATAGTGCCCCTTAAAACTAGGATAGTTGGCAAGATTTAGTCAATTTTATTTAATAATTAATAATGAATAACGAAAAATCTGATTTCCCCTTTTTTTATTCAATCCTTAATTAAATAATATTAATTACTTAAATTAATTTACCCACTTAAATAAGATTAATTTAATTCATTGCTTCCATCTAGGTACGAACCCAATGGAGCAAGACTTTACTCTTAGAGCCCATTTTCCTCACTCTGTCCCCAAAATACCCCTCCACCTTATTATTTAAATAATTAAAAATATATTTAGGGTAATTACTATATTAACTTAGCATGCTTAAAGACCATTTTACGCCTAGACCCTCCAAACTTAAGATTTTCCCCTTTTTAAGTCTGGTAAAGACTCATCCGTCGATAATCTTCATATTCGGGAGCCCTACATGGATTTACCCAACCTTTACTAGATAAAATAACTCCCCAATTTAGTTGGCTTATATGTTGAAAGGATTCAAAGGACTGGATTTACACGTATCAATCTGTATGAACCCGGTCTAATCGTAGGCATTCTAGACACATCAAGGATTACTTATCATATACATTTTTAGGGTTGTTACATTATCCCCCCCCCCCCTTAGGAATATTCGTCCCCGAATGACACTACTAATTATTTCAAGTAATGCCAAGCAGATCATGGCATAGTTACTACACACAATCAAGCAATAGCAACAAAGAATGGAGAGATAAGGAAACTTAGACTTTAGAGTAGAGAGTCTAACCTCAAGAGCTAAACAGATGGGGATAGCGGGGTATGATATGGGCCTCGGCCTCCCAGTTAGCACCCTCAATAAGATGGTTCCTCCACAATACCTTCACTGTCGCAACCTCCTTGTTTTTCAGCCCCTTCACCTGTCTATCTAGAATCTCAAAAGGTGTCTTCTCATAGGACAAGTCCTCATCAACCCCAAACCTTCAACAGTTAGAATCGATTATGGATCACCCAGGAACTTCTTCAAAATGGACAGAACAGAAGCTAGCTCCGCGGCAATGCTCACTCATACGCCACCTTACCCACACATTGTAGGAAATCATATGGCCTAACATACCTCGGACTCAATTTCCCCTTCCTGCCAAACCTCATTACCCTTTTCAGAGGTAACATCATCAAATTAACCTGGTCACCAACATCAAGCTCTAAAGGTATTTTCCTGTATCCGCATATGACTTATGCCGACTATAAATAGTATCCAACCTATCTCTAATCACTCGGACCTTCTCCAAGGCCTCCGGAATGATCTATGGACCCAATATGGATGACATTCCGACCTTGAACCACAAAACTAGAGACCTGCACCTCCTACCATACAGTGCCTCAAATGTTTCCATCCCAATGCTGGTGTGATAGTTGTTATATACGAGAACTGTATCAAAGACATATAGTCGTCCGAACTTCCTCTAAAGTCAATCATGCACGCCCTAAACATGTCCTCATATTTCTGAATGGTGCGTTCAGCTAGCCCATAAATCTGAGGATAAAATACAATACTAAGCTTCACCTGCATGCCTAAACTCTTCTGGAAAAATCTCCAGAAATGCGAAGTGAACTGAGCTCCTCTATCTGAAATGATACACAAAGGACTCCCATTCCATCTCACAATCTCATCAATGTAGAGTCTCGCATAGTCCTCATCTCTGTATGTAGACTTCACAAGGATAAAGTGGGCATACTTAGTCCTTCTGTCCAAAATAACCCATATTGTGTCATGTTATCTCCTTGTCTTCAGAAGACCAACCATAAAGTCGATATTAATTGCCTTCCATTTTCAAGTCGGAATCTCAATATTCCGAGTAAGACTGCCAGGCTTAAGATGTTCTTCCTTAACCTGTTGACAATAAGGACACTTGGTCTCTTATTCTGCAATGTCCTTATTCATGCCATCCATAAATAGATCTGCTTAACATCATAATACATCTTGGTGGAACCTGGATTTATAGAATATTTTGAACCATGGGCCTCTGCTATGGTAGTAGTGTGCAAATCATCCAAATCTGGTACACACAACATGTCCTGGTACCTAAGTATGTCATCATCTCCCAAAGCAAAAGAATCATTCATTTTAATCAACATTGAGTCCTTCATAATCATCAACACAGGATCAACATGCTGACCCTTCATCACTTGAACTACTAAGGATCATTCAAAATTAACATGAACTGAAACACCCCCACCAGTGGAGTAAACTAACCGCACATCCAGTCTTGCAAGTTTGTGTATATATTTCACCAACTCCTTCTCATCCTAAACGTGGGTTGTACTTTCCATGCTCATCCTACTCAAAGCATCAGCTACAACATTAGCCTTACCTGGATGATAGCAACATCTCAATCGACCTCCGCTGACCTAGATTCAACTCCCTCTGTGTGAACACGTACTGTAGACTTTTGTGGTTTGTAAACAAATTCACATTCATTTCATACAAGTAGTGCCTCCACAATTTCAGTGCAAACACCACAACTGCCAACTCTAGGTCATGAGTGGGATACTTCTTTTCATGAACCTTGACTTGTCTGGACGCATAAGGTATCACCTTACCACCTAGCATAAGAAAAAAACCCAAATCAACCCTTGATGCATCACAAAAAATACTGTAATTCTCACCACATTTAGGTAAAGTAAGCACCGGGGCTGAAGTGAGTCTGTCCTTGAGCTCCTCGAAACTCTTTTCACAAGTCTCCGTCTATTCAAACATGGCCTTGTTCTTAGTCAGAGCTGTTAGTGAGGCAGCAATGGAAGAAAAACCCTCCACGAACCTGCGATAATAACTAGCCAATGCCAAGAATCTACAAATATTCGAGGGAGTAAGAGGTTTTCGCCATTTCTTAACTGCCTGAGTCTTCTTGGGATCTACCTCCACACCTTTGTCGCATATAACATGACCTATGAAGGTAATTGATCTAAGCCAGAATTCACACTTGCTAAATTTGTCATACAATTGATGCTTGTTTAAGTGTTAAATGTTGTTCATGCTCTTTGTTGGTCTTAGAGTAGATGAGAATGTCAACAATGAATACAATGACGAAATAGTCAAGGTTTTCACGAAAGACTCTGTTCATGAGATCCATAAATGCAGTAGGTGCATTAGTGAGACCAAATGACATAATCAGAAACTCGTAATGACCACAACGGGTACGAAAGGTTGTCTTTTGAATGTCTTCATCCCTAACCCTAAGCTGAATTACCCTGAAGAAAGATCAATATTCGAGAAGAAACTTGACCCTTTGATGAACTTGACTCCCCTTTGTGGGAGCGTCCCTTCTTAAACCTCGTATTATCCCTGATTTCAGTACTACTCTTCCTTGAATAATTCTTCTCAACTTGCCTTGACCTGTTCCCTCTCCTAGTATGCTTCCTCTTACTGCTTTCCTCCACTTGTTGGACATGGACCATAAGCCTGGAAATCTTCATGCTATCATGCAGCATAGCTTCCCTAAGCTCTTCCTCGAGATCCTCGGCAATCTTAGTTCCTGTGTGAACGGGAGGATGAATCCTCTGAAGTCCCTTAACCTGCTAGCCGTGGTGCTGGCAGGTGGGTTCTCCCTGGGAATACCTTGTTACTCCTCGTGGGATGTCATAGCCTGAGCTTGTAAAGTGATGGCTTGGTTCACCTGTACTAAGGTTGTCCTCACTTCTCCATATGTCAACCTAGTTGGATTAAATGGCATCTCCATTCTAGAAGTTGGACCCTGGGAGGAACTTGATTTACCCCAGCAGTTGCTCCTCCAATCACTTCGCATGTGTTTCTCCTCGTATTCACCTTTCTAAATCTCAAGAGTTGATGTTAGATGCACTCTTAGAACCAAGAAACCATACATTAGAGAAGGCATGATAATATTAGAAGAAGGCAATTTTCCTATGCATCATGTAGTCTCTAAATTAGGATAGTGGTGCACCTCACTACCATGACTTAGAAACAACTCAGTGTGGTTGATGTGAACTTATTATTTTTTGAATTTAACCTAGTTCTCAAATACAATTTTTTTCACGACTGGAATCTAGACCCCAGAAGAGACCAGCGTCGTTGACCTCTCAGATGTCGCAGACAAGCCTACATACATCATCTTTACTTCATCAAGGTTAATTTTTGCGGAAAATTTGCACTTTTTGTTATTTAACATTCGTATAAGACATTCTACTTAAAATCATAAATGTTCACACTCAACCATCGAACATTAAGATCATCAAATGAAAGAAATAGTTAATAACTACATTAAATGAGTACTTGCAAAAATGGCACGAATACAAAATCTGAAATGAAATGGGAAATGAAACACTAGTGGAACATGATTTACTAGCTAAGTCCTACATCTAAGCTAGATAATAACATTATACAGCCTGGAAAGCATGAGGGCCTACTAAATCTGCATGAAAGCTCCCCGTCCGCATAGCTGTAACGTTGCACAGTACGATTTAACGTCCACCTGTGCCTTCACCTAATAATATATAATTTTATGGAATTAGTACACACTTGTACTAAGTATGGGTATATGCAAAAACACACAAAGGACATGCATGAGAAAGAATATCTCTTTCCTAACAATATGATTTATGGAAAGTCATGTCAGTGGACTTGAGAATTTAGGATTAGGAAAGTCAATGGACCTGCCAAATTAGGATTCAGAAAAACATGTCATGAGTATAAAATACATCATCAAACATAACATTTTGCACATTGCACAAAACATATTTCCCACCTCATATCACGTAGTTCATATCATTCTTTCATATGCCATGGGACCTTGGGATCATGGACTTGACGTAAGGACTTCCCAAAATAAGGGTTCAACATATGGTACCCCAACTAGGGAGCCTTCTTTAGCAAACACACAGTCTGCTTCATTCATTCATACGTACTTCATTTTTCATTCTTTCATATACAAGTGCAATCACTTGCCATACCTAAGAAGTAGTTTAAGACTCTCATCGCATTTGTTGTGAAATGACAAAGAATAAAGTAGTGTCATTACTTATGTCTAGCTCACCTCTTGATTATCATTACCTTACACCTTTTGTATTATTCATTTCATTATGTGCATCATTTGAGGCGGGCCTCATTCATTCTTTGGGAATTTTATCTTTAACCGACATAGATCATCTGAGCATCATGAAATATAGTGTCTCCCCCACACTGAAAAGTGGTGGAATCACCATCCTAAGTGACCCAAAATATTCTAGCGTACATGGGACTTGAACCCCGCTAGATCCCTATATTGGCAGTATAAGTTCAAAGACTAGGAGCTATAATGAGACCCATACCCGGCATGCCGGACAGCCTCATTTCATGAGAGTTACGTGAAGCTCCGCCCTTCCTAAAAGAAGGCATCACCACTCATAGGTAGACTATCGGTGCTCAATATAAAGGTCCATTAAGTTCAACTCATACATCATGGAAGTTGGCTTCTAGCATGAGGTTATAATAGATCATTAGATGATACATCATGGAAGTTGGCTTCTAGCATGAGGTTATAATAGATCATTAGATGATTTATCATCTCATTATTAGTATTAAGTATGCATTAACTTAAATACTTCCATTAGAGTGTTCATCTCTTCATTAACTTTGCACTCTCATATGTGTGTACGTTTTGGTAACATTTACTTAGGCTCATTTGAGATTGCTATCATCTTTAACACTAACATCTTATCATGTTGTCACCACAATCATAAATTTAGCACATTTGCTATTCATAATTATTCCCCCTTTTACGTGAATTTTTATTTCACCATATGCCAATACACTTGGCCATTTATTGTGTTTGACAATCTTAATTAACCCCGTGTAGGTTTTGCATCATTTCATCACATACATATTAAGTTCACTTACTCTTAAACTTATGCTAGACTTATGAGTCAACACATACAAGCCATGAGGATTCATTCATAGTTTAAGTGATTCATGTTTACCCAAGATTTTGTGGTACAAGACTTATGCACATTGTAGCCACGCGAAGATATTGATTTTTTAACATTAGAGGAAGAATTTATTAAGTATTTAGTTACGTGTGACTTATATATCAATACGGAATTGGGAAAGGGAACTAGACTTCGAATACCTTGGACAACACTTAGTTAATTTTCTTTCACCTAATTTTTGATTTGCATGTCGGCTTGGGGAACCCGATTTCGAATCCCCTCACCAACATTATGTTTCCTTTATTATTACATCCCCTCACTATACGTTAGGTGTTTTAAGCATTAGGGGATCCGGGATCGACCCCCCATAGCAACATTCATTTTTTTCTCTTTTCCTATGTTTTTCCCATGTTTGCCGAGAGGAGGTGGGTTCGAATCTTTCTCCTCTCATTAGTATTATTATTTTTTTTAAATTTATCTCCTTGTCTCATCCTTCAGCCAAGAGGTGGTGGTTTTGAATCCCACTCCTCCTATTATTTTTATTAATTTAAAATTTCCATATTGTTCTCTTGTTTGGCCGAGACGTTTTGGGTTTGAATCCCACACCTCCCAAATTTTTTTTCCAGCTTTCATGTAGTGAGGTCTTGGGTTAAATCCCCATTGACCTCACATGTTTTAAATTTATTTTATAACTTCTCAAACTTCAAGTATTCTGGACGAAAACTCCATCACATAGTGCTGCAGATTTTATTAAATTCTAGCCTTTATTTAACAATATTCTTACGTTTGGTTTGTGGTATTGTCACAATTTGTTTAACCCGTTTTGTGGTATTTTCACAATTTGTTTAACGCGATTTTAGATTCATTGTTGTTTTAGCTTAGATTTTTCAACTTAAGATCAGCCACCTTACACTTCATTTAAACGTCACAATTTACACACCTTATGCACAATAATTCTAATCATCAAACAAGCCAATTTAAGACATTAAAATGGAGAATAACAACAAACAATTTTCACATTGCACCACATCATTTTTAGTTGACATCATTGAACATGCTTGCTATTTCCAAACACAAAATCACAAAGAACATCATATTTAACAATTACCTACCAGAAACCATACCAACAACATGATTTCTAACCTAATTTATATTGAAATGGAAAGGAGACAAGGGACAACGAATTCAACAAATAAGGGGACAACCCTAACTTAATACGTTGAATTTTGTAGAAAGAAATTTTTCTTGGAGAAAGAATTCCAAGAGAGAAAACCCATGCCTGGTTGTAGATTTCAACACCTTCAAAGTGTTACCCAAATCCTCCACTAAACCTTTAACACGATCCCATCGAGGAGATGATGTAAAAATTTTCGTTTCCTATGTAAACTTGCTTTTGTGTTATATATATATATATATATATCTATATATATATTATATATGTAATTTCTTTGAGTGCAGAGTACTTTTAATTGTTTTCTAATGTTTTTTTTCTGTTTTTGTAGCAAAGAAATCAAGGATCCTCACTATGTCCTTGGGCACTGCTTAATATGCATGATCATTTTAAATGATCATGTGCCATGGTACCTAGGCTTGACACTTTGATGCCTAGTACCTCATGTGTTGGGTTTAGAATTAATATGTGTATTTTTAGCATAGGTTTTTCATTGAAGCTAAATTTTATTGACTAGCTTGGATTTTAATATACACCCTTGGGTATATATAGAAATCGACCAACACCCTTAAGCCAATATTTTCTAATATGCCCAATATAACTCAATATTGGGAATTGGGATGCCTATGTACCCACAATACCTATTCTTATAACATAATAGGTTCTTTACTAGACGGGTAAATTTTCTTGAATTACATATACATCAAAAGATAAGAGTTTCAACATACCAGTCACCACGTCGCGAGAAGTCTCTTCGAACTCCTAGAGTGGAGAGCATAGAAATGATTCTTCTTTGAGGCCTCATTTGAACCACTTGCTTGAGATTTACCACTTTTCTTGTCTTCACCCCTCAAATTAGGACATCCCTAACCTTTTGCCCACTATTACCACAACCAAAACAATTCTCCATCCCCCTAAGACAATCACCATATTCCTTCTTGCCACTCTTTCCACAAATTAGATTCTCGATTTGTGAACTAGTTCCTTTTCCCTTCTTAGGCTTAGGGTTAGCCACCCTATAATCACTACGCTTAGGGAACATGGAAGGAACTTGATTAGAAACCCGCTTCTTAAATCTAGGATTTTCTTGTATCTCAAGCCTATTCTTTGAAGAGCATCCATCAAAAGATCTTTAGCTCTTAGCATCTCTAGTCTTCCTCTTATCCCTTGCCTCTTCCACATGTTTGGTATGCACAATAAGATAAGGTATTTTCATGTTGTCATGTAGCATAGCTGAATGACATTCCTCTTGCAAATCCTCTGACACCCCCCATCAGAAAGTGACTCATTTCATCTCTAGGATCGGAAACCAAAGAAGGAGCATATTTCGATAATTTAGTGAATTTCATGGAGTATTCATGAACACTCATACCTCCTTGGCGAAGGATGATGAACTCCACCACTTTATCTTCCCTTATCTCTCTAGGAAAGAACCTATCAAGAAAAGCCTTCTTGAAGATCTCCAAAGTCACTGGACCACATCTTAATGGCCTATTTTCCCTCCATTGGACATACCATGCTTGAGACACATCCTTGAGTTGATAAGTGGCTAACTTAGCAATATCAATACTGGATAACCCTATAGCCAAGAGTATCTTACAGACATCATCAATGAACTCTTGGGGTCTTCTTAACCTTAGACCTGTAGAACCTAGGAGGGTCATCCTAGAGAAGTCCCTTAGACTGGAGGCCATGGACGAAATTTGTTGATTTGGACGGGGTACAATCTCCCATTAGCTTGGGCCTTCATAGTTGGCTTGCATAGTGACGGCTTGGGCCAATTGGATAAGGGCATCCCTATATCACCACCCGTCAAGGTTGGAGGATTGATCGAAGCTTGTTCAAACATTAGCATCTTCTTAAAGAGGATGAAATTGATCACCACGGGAAGGAACTCCACATTGAAAATATCCTCTTCAAGCCTTCGTGCCTCATTCTTTAGAGTATTCATTTCCTAAAATCACAACAATAGGATTAGATGCAAAATCACACCATAAGTATACTCTAATTACACAATATTAGAATTCCTAGAAACTTAGGGTTTCCTACGCATCACATAGGTTTCTATTCATAAGTGTGTCGCACTTCACAAATATGAATACGAACTTACATAGACGTGGTTGAGAAAGAAGAAAGAAGGAAGAGAGTTTGTTTTGAGAGTTGTAATAAGACTAATGGGGTTGGAGTCTTTATACGGGAAGTTAATTAAGTTAACTAGTCTTCCCTTAATCCCTAAATAACCACCGAACACTTTAATAAATTAGTTAAACCCAATTTAAGAACCTGTACGAAAATGGACCCTCAAATATGAGACCTCAATTGACGGTCCGTCAGTGAGTCGACGGTAATTGTACCCTTTCGTGTTGCACATCCGTCGTTCTTGTAAGAGACTATGCAGATGAGGGACTCTAACAAATACTATAATTGTTTGTTGACGGTTGGATTTATCCCCAAAGATGAACTTATGCCCCGTCGATTACCCTTTCGTGGGTGCACACTGCCCAAGCAGTGTTGACACCAACGTGCAAGGGTCCTCCTGAAGGGACCTTGGTATGTACTTTGGGAGTAGTACTCGGACGTTTTGACCATAAATTAACTTAAACTTGTGTTAGCTACCTTTCCACAAATTTTTCATATATATTCGACTCCTAAAAGCTATTCCAATAGGCTAAGGAACGCTAGTACCTCCTAGAACTAGTTTTCGGACGTCATGGACGTTCTTTGACGTTTTGTTCCTAGACTTCCTAAATGACCTATATTTGTTAAAATAGGCCTTAAAATAGTGTCAAGATCTTATGAAACCCATGTTGGGATTTAAGACACGTCTTGGATTTTTGAAATGTTACAAATGTCAATGCCAATGTAAACATCAACTTCAAAGTCAACATCAACATCAATGTTAACGTGAACGTTAATGTGAAAGTGAACTTAAAGAATAACATGAATGGGAATGTTAACTTCAACATAAACTTGAACATCAAATTGAATATTAACATGAACGTGAACATAAACATCAATGTAAACATCAGCTTGAATGTCAAAATAAATATTAGCGTGAATGTGAACGTGAACATCCACATAAATGTCAACGTCAATGTAAACGTCATTGTGCACGTTAACAGAAACACCAACGTAAATTTCAACGTGAACGTCAATGTGAACATGAACCTCAATGTGAATATCAACTTAAATGTGAATGCCAACGTCAATGTTAACTTTAACATGATCGTTATTGTCAACATAAATGAGAACGTAAATTTCAATGTCAATATAAACGTGAATGTGAACGTCATTGTGAATGCCAATGTGAACATGAGTGTAACCGTCAACGTGAATGTGAACATCAATGTCATGTCAATGTCACATAATTTTAAACGTAAACGTCAACATAAATATAAATGTAAATATCAAAGTGTACACCAACATCAATGTCATCATGAACATCAACGTCAACTTTATCATGAACCTTGATGTAAATGTGAACGTCAACATCAACGTCAACGTAATTGGGAATGTCAATGTGTATGTAATGTCCATTATCATAAACATCAATGTGAACATCAATGTCAATGTCAACATGAACATTAATGTTAATATCAACGTCAATGTCAATGTGAACGTCAACATGAAGGTGAACATGAACATGAATGTCAACTTCAATGTCAACATGAACTTGAAAGTGAGTGTGAATGTCAATATCAACGTAAACGTCCATTTTAACGTCAATGTAAACATTTGTATTAGTGTTAATGTCAATGTTAACGTCAATATGAATGTGAATGTAAATGTCAATATGAGCGTCAACATGAACATAAATGTCAACTTGAAGGTGCACGTGGACGTCTACATGAACATTAACATTAACGTCAATGTGAATGTGAACGTCAACTTGAATATCAATGTCAACATGAACGTCAATGTGAATGTCCACATCAACATGAACGTCAACGTGTACGTCAACATCAACGTCAACTTGAATGTGATCGTTATTGTAAAAAAATATGTAAATGTCCATGTCAACATCAACATCAAAGTGATCATCAATGTAAATATGAACATCCAAGTCAATGTGAACGTGAACATCAATGTAAACGTGAACGTGAATAACCATGTTAATATTAATGTCAACATCAACGTGAACGTCTATGTCAATGTCAACGTCAATATCAATGTGAATGGTAACGTGAAGATTAATGTGAATGTGAACGTGAATATGAACGTCAACCTCTATGTCAATGTAAACTTTGACTTGGATGTCAACGTAAATATCAGCATAAATGTGAACGTGAACGTCAATGTTAACATCAACTTCAACGTAAATGTCAACATAATCATCAACGTATATGGAACTGAAAACGTCAACCTTTACGTCAACATGAACGTGAGCGTAAAAGTAAACGTGAAAATCAACGTGAATGTGAACGTCAATGTGAACATTATTGTGAACGTAAATATCAATATCCATATAAGTGTTGTGCCACCACATAATTTTCATGAACTATACTAGAGCCTCATATGTTGTATAATGAGGATTTTCTACTTAAAATAGTTTAAATAACATAGTCGAGAAGTATTGGAGCCATAGTATTAAAGAAAATCCTTAACGCCCGAAAACTAGGGAAATTTAACTAGTTGACGTCCCTAGGCTTAGCACCTAAAAGGCATGTAAATGAGATAAAAGTCTCACGTTAGAAAGTCCGGTCTCTAACATGGGTTTCCTCACATCAATAAGTCCAAATTTCCTAATTATGTCTTGTCTCATGAGATGGAAACCTCAACGTTAGTAAGTCAAGGTTTCTAGCAACAATCTCCTGGACCCTTAACTATTTGCCCACATTGGAATCTATCTTAGTTGATCCACTTATATAGCTACATATGAATGGTTACACCTTAGGCAAGTGTTAGCCCTCTCTTTTCGGTGTGGGAGTAGAACACTGGATTCCATGTAGCTCACATGCTGTAACACTCCAGAAATGCCATGACTTAGACTAGATCTTAATCCATAAAATAATGTTTCAATGATTTTTCCAGACCTATATTAATGTAATAAACTCATTTGGGCAATGTTAGAGCCAAAACGAATAAGAAAGACCTTGACATCCGGAAACTAGCTAATTTTAACTAGTTGACGTCCTTATGTTTGGTGAAGGTTTCAAAGTTTTAAATGATATCCAAAACATGTAAGGTGACCTTGGATAGGTAATGTGTATTATAGAGGGTCCAAACGTCTGGTAACGACACCCCAAGGACCACCCTAAGGGTCCTTGTGGAGGATACCAACATGGGTAGGCAGGCTGCAAAAGCAGCCTGTGCGAAGAAGATTGGGACTTGAAGAGTGCGAGACGAGCTTGACAAGAGGTGTTCTGCCTCCATATTTGAGAGGAAGCCTCGCTGGCAAGACTGACACGCACCTTACTGCCTCATTAATGTCGTATTATTGGTAATTTAACTTCTTAAAAGACTAATTTAAGTGGAGGGTCTTTTTGGTAATTCATAGGACGAATATATATTCATATTAGGTCAGTTTTAGACCACCTTTAAACGTCCCAAATCAGATCAAACGAAATTTCTTTCATCTCTCTCAAGAAAGCTCTCTTTTCCAAACTCCATTGAAGAACATAAAGAGCTTAAAGAAGAAAATTAATACCTCAAACTTTTCATCCAATTTTTGTGGATTCTTCATCTATAAGGTATGGGCTTCTAAGTCTTGGGATTCCTTCCCCCAAGAGGTCCTTTAAAGATAATTTTTCAAGAACTTTAAACACTAGGGTTTTTACTCTACAAAACGAATTTTCTTCCTAACCCTAGATTTATGATTTTCAATGAAAAGTAAGTGTTTTCCATGGTCTATTTCACATGAATTGATGAATATGTTGTTAGTATGTTCTAATTTCGTGTGGATCATGTTCCTATCTATATGATGGTTTCTTATGATTGTCTTCACTACTTGATAATATGAAAACATAGGAATTGGAAATAAGACTAGAATGAACACCTAAATGACCCTTATCATTTACTCTATATTATGCATTGATTTTTTACATGATTTGAAGTGTTTTTATTGATTATGATATTGAGTATTTCACTATGTTATGGTTATGAATGTTATAAGTACAATGTAAGTTCTTGATTAAGTTCCTTGGAAGCAAGAGGTAAATCTTCTAAAGTTGTTATTACTCTACCATGTTTATGTTAGCCTATATATAGTGATATTATGTTGTGAAATTATGTATGATGTTGCTATGCATATATGCTAGACTATGAGCATGTTATTTGTGAGATCATGAAAAGAACATGATAGATGCATGTTACGATATTCTATTGTATGCTTTACACAAGATGATTATGTTATATTAATGTCACATACGAAGGGTTATGATGAAAGGAAATTCTCATGTAATCATAAAGATCTCATGATCATGTTTAGATAACGAGTGAATCTCCTATTACCTATTATTAGTTTATGATAAAAGACAATTTAAATTTTATTGATGAAAGGAACTTAAGCTAACCACTGATGAACTAGATATGAGAGGTGTCCCTTCCATATTGAGAAGGTAAGTTCACAATGACTCTCATGATATTGAGTCTTCCATGTAATGTGGATCTATGGGTCTCTAATAGATCTCCTAGTTCTTAAACTATGTTTCCACCATAGGATACTAGCTAGTGGATCCACCTAGAAAGCTATGTCATGTTAGGTTTTACTTTGGCCGGTACACTACCTAATTTCGCCGTGGGGTTTTATGAGGCCGGATGCCATGTTTAGCTCACATGGTCTATGCCGGTTAAGGCAAATTTCCCCTCATGTAAAATCAAAAACATGTAAATGAACATTGACTAGGGTTCCTTGAGGAGTCTACTTAGTATACGTAGGGGTATGTGACTCTACCTAGACATTGCACAAGTTGAATCTAAGGGAAGTCCTAGGAGATTTTTCTTATGTAATATTAACATGAAAGATATATGTTTATTATGCATGATGTTTGTCTTTATGATTAAAATGTTATTGGGTTATATTGTTAAATGAAGTGATGACTATTTATGTTACAAGTTATATGAAGCAAAGCTTTACTCATTGTCTCCTATCTCATTTACTTGGTTGTGTGGGGTTGTGGGGCTTCACATGACCTTGCACTTGTTTGTTGGGGATGGGATCATTGGTAAGTATTTTTTATGCTATGTTACGTGATCTATTGAATATGAAAAGTTAATATGACTCTATGATAATAGGTCTTTGTTACGATCATGCTTTATGTTTGTGGAATACTTAACTTGTATATCTTATATGGTATATGCATTGAAGACTTTCATATGACTTAGCATGTTTTCTAAAGATATGATAAATGATCCTTTTTCATGCATGTCTTGAAATGTTATAAGAATATACCCATACTTAGTACATGGTGCGTACTAACCATATTACTTTATATTACTACTATTGTAGGTTTGGCCATTGAAGTTAAGGAGGTCGATTGACAAAGCTTGGAACTCTTTTTCCAAGTCTTGGTAGGTCCTTATGTTTGGGGATGCTATCTTTCATATTCTAGCTGACGCAGATTTGTAGTAGTTTTAAGAATATGCTATTTTCACTATGTTCCTAGGATTGTTTTGTATTAAGGCCTATATGACATATTTACTATGTATTGGCTAAGTCAAGATTTGCACTAACTAGATGGTTTTACATATGTGAGACAGTTTCTTAGAAGATCGTATGGCTTATGAATATAAGTATGAAGTCTCAGTATACTTCAAGTAGAATGTAAAAGTTTTAATTTTCCGCAATTTTTACTGATAACATGTTATGACGAATGCTAAGGGCTTGTGTAAGTCCTCTGAAAACACGATGACGCCGGTCTCATCAGAGTATGATCTCCAGGTGTGATACATTGTATCATGTAAGTTTATGAACTTCTTTCCCTAGTGTAAAAGAAATGAATAATCTAAGTATGTGAACTCTTATTAGGGTTGTCTTAATAGCTACTACATAGGGTAAGGTGGGGTATGGGACTTGTCTTACTCATTGCACATGTGGGATCCTAAGGGATGATTCTCGTAGTGTTATTTTATAATTATGATTGAAATTATGGTTATGATTAATAGTCTATGAGTAAGTATTGATGTATAAGCATGTTATGAAAATCTGTTTTAAGTATGAAGTAGGTTTATTAATCTGATACTTAGCCTCTGATGGATTATGGGTTTCTATTACTTAGCCTTTGATGAAATATGGGCTTCTATCTTTGGCATTTCAGAATAATTGTTTGGGTGATTTAGATGTTGGGTTTCTATTATGTTGAATGGACTTATTACACTTCTTATATATGCATGTTGAGTTAAATTGATAGAAAGCATGTCATAACCAAGGGCATGCCATTCATTGGGACAACTCCCAACATGCTCTAAAAGATTGAACTATGAACATATGCAACTCATTGAATGAATTGCTCATCATCCATAAAAGATTATATGAAGCTACTAAACGAAAGTAAGCAAGTAACGTGAGTAATAATATGACTAATAATGTCTAAGTTAAGTAAGTGACTTGAATGAGGTGTTAAATTGTAAGACCCCGAAAATGATTTAGGTAATGCTAGAGTATAACCTGGTTGTAATGGTTATATAAGGTCCTAATTTGGTCTATAATTTAATAGAGAGGAGGTGGATAAAATATTAGGGGCATTGGAAGTTAAACGTCAAAGGACGAACAAGACGCTCTACGACAAAGTCACATAGTGCCTCTTATGTTGTTTTACGTGTTTATGTTCCATTCCTGAGCTTATATTGTTCTTAAATGAATTTATATGGTTTTTGTAGGAAATGTGTCAAGTTTCGTGTTGTTTGTAGGTGAAACGTTCAAGAACATCCAGGACGTTTGAAAGGCTTGCCTTGAAACGACCATGTGTGTCTACGTATGTTTCGTCGAGTTTTACATGTTTATTTTTGATGAAAATCATTTGGTAGGTCCTAAACTCGTATACAAACATATTTGGGGTGGAACCGTCTGGGTACGACTCCACATAGGACCCAAAAAGGGTCCCTTAGGGAGGACCCCAACTTAGAGACAAACACTGTCAAGTAGTGGCCAAACGACGGACTAGTCAACAACGAGATAGCCCGTCAATGGGTCTCATCGATGGAACCAACTTTACATAAGGTTGATGACTCTCTAAACCAACCAAAGAAACCACTGTTGAGGAGACGTGGCCTGACCAACGGTCTGTGGATTGTCACGTCGATGGGTGCATGTTTTCTGCCAGCTTTCTGTAATGTTAGGGGTGATTTTCGGATTTAACCCCAACACATTTAAAAATAGGAGAACGATTATTTTATGTTTTATGGGTATTTTATTTGTATATAAGTCATTAAACTCTCATTATAACCCTAACACCTAAACCAAAACACTTTTCCTCCTCAAGTTTCTCCAAAAACATCTATGCGAGTTCAAGATGAATATGGAGCTTGAAAATGATTCTTAAATGGAGTTTCTTATTTAATTTTAATTGTGTTCTTAAATTAAGGTATGTTATTTCTTCATATAAGGCTTTCTATCACCTTAGAGCCAATTTCAAACATGATTTTCAAAGATATAAAAAGGATGAAAAAGTCCAAACATTTAGATATGATGAAATTTATGTATAATTTATGTTTTCCAATAAATTCCATTAACGCTTGATCTTATCAAATCTCTAAATTTTACTAAAATATGGGAGAATTGATTATGCTTTGATATTCACGAATTCATGTGTAGATTTTTATGGGCTTTTGATTCATGTATAGATTATGGTTAATTTCTTAATAGTGTGTTTCCATTTTCTTAATTGTGTAATGAATACTTTTATATCTATTGCATTCTAAGCTTATTGAATTGATATTTACTTAAGGCTTATGATTTCTAATGTAATTTTCTATGGGCTATCTAATGATGCAATAATTATATTCAATTGAAATCTAGGTTGTAAAAGATTTATAAGTATGTAATGAATTGACCTAGTTTCATTGACTATCGATATAATTGTATTGATTTGTTGGTTAAATCCTTAGGTAAGGGCCATGTAATATCTAATTGGATGATTTAGCCTTGAAATCGAAGTGGTAAGATAGAGTTTAATATGCTGCTGTAATTTCTTTATTTTGATATTAATTATACTTCAAGTATATTGTGATTGGTATGGTCCACTTATGGTGAAGGTGTTATGTGCTTTACTTGCAATTGACGTGGCCTTGTCGGCGTTATTTTATACAATGTGATGATCATGGCCTTGTCGGCACTACTTGAAGTACTATGATGTTTTGTATAGTTGTTTTACGTGAAAGATGAGTATATCTATCTATATGTGAAGGAATATGAAAGTATGTGTTCTTGTCATGATTGTTAGGAAATCATGTAAACCATGACTATATGTAAGTGTAGTCTTAGGTTTGATGCATGGTTGTTCCCACTTGATTATATAAGTCTATAATAGTTATATTGATGATGATATGGTAGTGGGTAGGATGACTTATAAATGATAATGGTTGTTTTCCATGTGCTTATAGAATGACTAGCAATATGTGTTAAGGTGAAGTATGTGGTGTCTTGTCTTGATGGACTTGTGTCCCTTACTTGATGCTTGTATGAATATGAATATTTCATGTCTTGACTTATCATACTTAAGTCTCTTAGTCTTGAATGTATAAAAGATACGCGACCTTGAATGATGTTAAGAGGGTCTTTTATGTGAAACTTTTAACCTACTGGTAAGGTTATGTATGTCAAAGTCGAAAGCCGTAATGGTATCCTTAAAAGTAAAAAATGACGGATTTAAGGTTGATTGGATGGATCAACATCATATCAAACCTTAGGAAAGACCTATTTGGTAGGGTAAATGTGATTGGGTTATAAACTTGTGATAGAACACTTTTATGTGAACCTTTCATGTGAATTACTATATGAGAATGAAGGCTAGCAACAGTAAGTATAGTAAGGGAAGTAGTTCAATTTAAGTATGAGACTATAATACAAAGCACACCCTTCTTATTCCTTAACCATGTGCCTACATTGAATGTGTCCCAGTTCTACACTTGGCAAGTAGAACACCCTAATCGGAGTAGGATATATCTCCGGATTCCATGAGTTGGTAATATTGTCTATGTCGGTTATTTCCTATTCTCATCTTGTGGGATACTTACTAGCATTATAGAAGTTATATGAATTTTAGTTAGTGGTATGGGAAGTTATCTAGACATTGCACAATAGGCTTTCAAGGTGTTAGTGAGAGTCCCTAGGTCTTCAAGACCATTGCTTCAATGTACTTGATGTTTTGAATGTCTCTTAATTAACTTATGAATGTAATGACTTGAGTTAGGGAAGTATGTTAAAATTAGGTAGTACCGATCTATAATAATTAAGGGTTGTCTAGTTAAGGGGTGAAGGGGGCACAAGAATGGTCACTTCTTAACTTACCTAGATAAGTCTTAAGAATGACTCTAGTTAGGAAAGTTGGTTGATTATGTGGACATGATCTAAGCCTTAGATAATATTAAGGATTACTTAGGTAATCTTGAAGAGATCACTATGGATTTTATCTTCTCTATTTACTTAAGTAAGTCTTTCCATATCCTTTGGAAGGAGAATGTCATATCACCTACACGTTAATGTGTTAAATGAGAATGATTCTATCTTAGGTAGTCTATAGGATCTCTTAATTGTGTGTGTAGGGACTGGGCAGTCGCTTAACAACTCTCTCAAGTTAACCTTAGAGTCACCTTGGAAGGAAAATCTCACGTTCTTATGTTTATAGATGTTAAGTGTGTTGTGACTCATTATAAGTAATTTTTAGGGTCGTTTAGGCATATCTAGAGAGGGTGTATAGGCGCTCTCTCTTTGTGTGATTTAAGTGAATCTTAGAATAGCTTTGAGTGAGAAGATTACATGTTAAATGGTGTCTAAAGTGAAGTGAAGGCACTTCACTTTAACAATGAATTGAGTTCATTGTACAATGAACTGACTTCACTGTAATGTTTGCTAAAAATGTGACTTTTTTGTTAAATGATTTTATATGTGTTTCTCGGTTGTTAAATGTTGTTATTTTGATTTTAGTATGATGTTTTTAATCGAAATTCATGAAAAGCATGCTTATTACTAAATGTCCCTTTTTCATGGTTTTTGCATGGCTTACATACGTAGTACATGTAATATGGTAACCCCTTCTTTTACTTTTTGACTAAAGTGTAGGGAAATAGAATCTTTATGTACCATGGAGGATGGATAGGTTTCTTTGTCCTTGAAGATGAAGTATTGGTGAGTCCTCATCGATTCAAAGACAATATCCACATATCCCTTATGTCATAGACTTTATTTTATTGTCCTGTATGGGATTAGTCCCACGTTTTTTATACTCTAAAGTTTAGTTGGTTCAAGTAGATTGTTGTAAAGATTTAATGTTTGAAATGAAACTCTTCCGCTTGCGTATTGTTTATGAAATAGTTTTTCGTGTGTGAAGAAAATTTACATTTGTAATCAATTTATAATGTTTATTATGGAATGAATAATACGAGAGACTTAGATGAGACTTCTTGAAGTCTCATTAGCCATGTTATGACACAAGTATGTCCTATCTTCTAGGGTGTACTTGCGGGTCGTGAAAAATATGGTAGCAGAGCATCAGGTTTAGGGAGTGTCTTATATATAATGTGAAGCGCGCCACATTATTAATAGGAGGCTATTGGGTGTTAAGGAAGTTTCACTTCTTTATTCATATAATCGTGCCTAAAGCATTGTATGGTGTCTCTCCCTTGTTTCCCTTATGTGTTGGTCCCTAGAGGGTGGCCTTATGATGTTTTGGTTGAAGGAGAGAAAAGATGAGATGTGAATTGTGAGATGAGGTATGATAGATGGTGGTTTTGACCTTAAATTTGTTTGGTTACCTTTTGAAGGGTAGTTAAGTTGGGAAAAATGATAAGTTATATTGTTAGAGAAATGTGAAGGAGTGGTTGTTGAGATCGTTTGAAGTTGTTTAAGACCCCAACTATATGAAGGAAGGTGGTTGGATTTGAAAGAATAAAGGTGAGTTCTCCTAGTAAAGGGATGTAGTGGTTAGATGATGATACCTTTAAGAATCTTTATCCATGGGGTAGTCTTTGGTGAGAAAGTATTAGTAAGGTTTAAGGTGCCTTGAGGGAGTTCCTTTTAGTTAATGTTATGTTGACCTTAAAATGTGTTTCTGCTATATGGGGGAATGTGGTGAATGTATGGTTATTGGGAGTGAAGTACCCTTAACCTTTCATAATATGGTTATTTAAGCCTAAACCAAAGTGTTCTTGGTAACTTTATTGTATTTGAGTCTTTGTGGAAAATGAGTTCCTAACTTTATCCTTATGATATCCATGTTTGATTGAAGTTTTTTTGAAATTTAATTTCATTAACTTCTTGCAATGTGTATTTTATGAATCCATGGTTATGTTGTAAAAGATGTTTATATGATGTTACCTTGAATATTAGCATATCTATATCATGGATTACCAAGAAATTGCATTTTTGAAAAATTTGTTCAAATCACTCTAATGCACACTGCCATTTCATTGTAAACTTTTTGAAATTCGACTAATTGATTGTTTGGTCTAAAATTGTTGTAATGTTATTATAACTGATGTGTATAAGTATTATATTCAATATAAAATGAGATTTTGGTAATTGTAATGAAGCATGTGAGTTTTATAGCATGATGAGGTATAAGATGTTTTCTAGGTTCTTGTTGTGTTGTGATTCTCTTAATAATGTTAAATTGTTGTTTTCTTCTTGATTGTGTTTTATATAGAACGTTTATGAGTTTATAATTGAATCCTTACTCTTGGAAGTGTTCGGAGAGTGACAATTATCATTCGAGGATGAATGTTGTCCGAGTGGGGGAGATTGTAAGACCTCAAAAATGATTGAGGTAAAGCTAGAGTATAACTTTGTTTTAATGGTGATGTTATTTAATAATTTTTTATGATGTTATATAGAGGTAGTATCTAAGATTTTTGTGTATTGGAAGTCAAACATCAAGGGATGACCAACACGTTTGACGATTAAGTTACCTATGTGCCTCATATGTGGTCTTACGTATTTATTTATGATTCATGAGATTATATGGTTCTTAAATGAATTTATATGGTGTTTATAGGAAGTGCGTCACGTTTCGTGAAGTTTGGAGGTCAAACATCCAAGAACGTCCATGACGTTCGAAAAGCTTGACTTGAAATGACCATGCGTGTCTATGTTGTTTAGTCGAGTTTTATGTGTTCGTTTTTGATGGAACTCATTTGGTAGGTCCTAAACTCGTATACGAACATATATTGGGTAGAAACTTTTAGGTACGACTCCACATAGGACCCAAAAAGGGCCCTAAATGAGGACCCAACTTAGAGACAAACACTGCCAGACAGTGGCCAAACGACGGACCAGTCGACGGCCAGTCGACCAGGCGAGCGCCCTTCTATGGGTCTCGTATATTGATCCAAATTTCCTTCAGGTTGAGGAATCTCTTAACCAACGTATGAAACCTCCATCGACGGGACATGTCCTGACCAACGGTCCGTCGATGGTCACGTCGATGGGTGCCTATTTTCGGCCAGATATCTAATGTTAGGGGTGAAGTTAGGATTTCACACCAAGTATTTTTAAAATCGGAGGACGATTATATTATGTTTTATGGGTATTTTAAGAGTATATAAGTTATTAAAATCTATTTATAACTAAAACACCTAAATCAAACACTTTCCCTCCTAATGTTTCTCCAAAAACTTCCATGTGAGTTCATGATGAAGATGGAGCTTGAAGATGATTCATCTATGAAGTTTATTCTTCAATTTTCATTGTGTTATTCAAATAAGGTATGATAATTCTTTATCTAAGGCTTTATAATACCTTAGAGACAAATTCAAAGATGAGTTTCAAAGATTTCAAAAAGATGAGAAAGTCCAATTTCTACTCTAATTGTTGGGTTCTTACATAAATGGTTTCCAAACGTTTATATATGATGAAATTAATGTATAAATGATGTTTTCCATGATTATGTGTATGTGTAGTCTTAGGGTTGATTCATGGTTTTTCCTAATTGACTATATAAGTCTATAATAGTTATATTGATGATGACACGGTAGTGTGTAGGATGACTTAAAACTTATAATGGTTGTATCCTATGTGCTTATAAAATTGTTAGTAATGTGTTAAGGTGAAGTATGTGGTGTCTTGTCTTGATGGACTTGTGTCCCTTATTTGAAGCTTGTATGAATATTAATATGTGACGCCTTTACTTAGGACGCTTAATTCACTTACTATTGAATGTATGAAAGATATGTGACCTTAAATGATGTTAAGAGGGTCATGTATGTGAAACCATGAAGGTAGTCGTAAGGTTATGTATGTTGAAGTCGAAGGTCGTAATGGTATCCTTCAAAGTAAAGGATGATGGACTTCGGGTTGATTGTCTAGAACGTCATCATTGCAATCCTTAGGAAATTCATAATGACCTTCTTGTCTCCATTTTAAGATAGCAGTAAGAGGACCTCTTTGGTTTGGTAAATGTGATTTGGTTATGAACATGTTATGGAACCCTTTTATGTGAAACTTAAATGTGAATAACTCTATGAGATGAAGTTTTTCACCGAGTGAGTATGGTACGGGAGGTAGTTCATATTAAGTATGAGACTAGAATACAAAGAACGGCCTTCATATTCCTTTACCATGTGCCTACATGGAATGTGTCCTAGTTCTACCCCTAACAAGTAGAACACCCTCATTAGAGTAGATTAAAACTCCGCATTCCATGAGTTGCTAGCATAGTCTATGTCAGTTATTGCCTATTATCATCTTGTGGGATACTTACTAGTATTAGAGAAGTTCTATGAAGTTTAGGTAGAAGAATGGGATGTTAGTGAGAGTCCCTAGGTCATGTTCAAGACCATTACTTGAATATCTTCGATGTGTTGAATGTCTCTTAATGAACAAATGAATGTAATTACATAATTTAAGAATGTATGTTATAATGAAGTCGTACTGATCTAGAGTAATTAAGGGTTGTCTAGTTAAGGTGTGAAGGGGGTATAGGAATGGTCACTTCTTCTCTTACCTATATAAGTCTTAAGAATGACTCTTGTTAGTGAAGTTGGTTTATTATATGGACATAATCTAAGAGTTAGATAATCTTAAAATTACTTAGGTAATCTTGTAGAGGTCATTATGGATGTTATCCTCTTGATTTACTTAAGTAAGTCTTTAGATAGCCTTTAGTAGGATAATATGATATCATATATATGTTAATGTCTTATATGAGAATAATTCTATCTTAGGTAGTCTATAGGATCTCTTAAGTGTGTGTGTAAGGGATTGGATAGGCGGTCGCTTCACAACTCACTAAATATAACCTTAGATTCACCTGGTAGGAAAATATGTTATTATGTTGATATCTCTTAAGTGTCTACGTGACTAATTATAAGTAATCTAAAGGGTCGTTTAGTCACATCTATAGAGGGCGTATGGGTGTTCTCTCTTTGATGTTACTTAAGTGAATCTTATGATAGCTTTTATTGAGAAGATTACATGCTAAAGGGTGTCTAAGGTGAAGTGAAGGAACTTCACTATAACAGTGAATTGAGTTCACTGTAAGGTCAAGTGACTTCACTGTAATATTTTCTAAAAATGTGACTTTTTATTTAATGATTTTTTTTATGTGTTTCAAAGTAGTTAAATGTTGTTCTTTTCATTATAGTATGATGTTTTTAATGGAAATTCATGAAAACCATGCTTATTACTAAATATTTCTTTTTCATGGCTTTTGCATGGCTTCCATACTTAGTACAACTAATGTGCTAACCCCTTCTTTTACATTTTGACTAAAGTGTAGGGAAGTGGAATCTGGATGTACCATGGGGGATGGATAGGTTTCTAAGGTCTTGAAGATGAATTATTGCGGTGACCTCATCGATTCGAGGATAATATCCACATTTCCCTTATGTCAAAAACATTATTTTATTTTCTTATACGGGATTTGTCCATAGTTTTGTGTACTCTAAAGTTTAGATGGTTCAAGTAGATTTTTTTTGAGGATTTAATGTTTTAAATGAAAGTCTTCCGCTTGCGTATTGTTTATGAAAGAGTTCTTCACGTGTGAATAATGTTTTAAATTTGTAGTTATTTTAGAATGTTTATTATGCAATGAATGATACGAGAGGCTTAAATAAGACTTCTTGAACTCTCATTTGCCGTGTGATGACACAAGGATGTCCTAGCTTGTAGGGTATACTTGCTGGTCATGACATAAATGAAGTGATATAAGCCTCACTTACACCTAAGTTACTTTGTTGAAAACTCACGGATGAAGGTGTTAGACCATGTGAGACCATTTTCAGTAACACCAAAGATGTTATTAAGGACAATTCACATTTCATCAATGTAAATAAAAGGATGAGAAGTCATCGATAGAGTAAGTAAATCTCAATCTAGAAGCAATCTTCCATATTGTTTGAGACAACTCTAAAAGATAAGAAGATAATGAAAGTGAGCAAAGCACCGATAAACCAGTTTTGAGCATGTGCTTGCACGTGTATGTCTCATGAGACGAGGCAACCACCGAGGTGGATAAGTATCTTGTTAAGTCGCTAGTCTTTGAAATATGTCTAACGAACATAGGAACTAGCCAGTGGTTTCCACCTAAGCGAGCTAGGTATGTTTCAATTTTACCTTGGCCAGTGACAGCACCTCTTTTCGTTGTGGGGTAGACACAGGATTTCATGTCTAGATCACATGATCAATGTCAGTTAATGCTACAAATATGTTCTTACTTCACTGTAGCTGTGAGCCACTCCTTTTCAGTGTGGAGTGAACAGTCGATATGAATTGGCCTTAGCCGTGAATCACCCTTTTTTCAGTGTAGGGTAGACACTAGATTTCATGAGTACCTCACATAATAAATATTCACTTTAATCGGATAATAAACTCTTTTAGGTGTGGGGAAGACACTGGATTTCATGTTAGATTGCATGATCTTGTTTCTAAAGATGTCTCTATGAAAGTAATGAATAATGATGACAGAACGTATGTCAAAGTGAGCTACGAAAAAGAGATTAAGAATGTCAATTTCCAATATAACACTTATGAAGTGTTAGGAAATAATGGGCAAAGCCAAATAAGATTGGCTTATAATGACTTCTTACATGATGCTAATAAAGAGAAGTAGAAACATATTGACAACTAAAAACCTCATAACTTCCCTTAAATGAAAGTAATGAAACATATGGCATGGCCACTAGAAAATGGTGTATTAAATGTTAATGAAAAAATAGAGTAATGAATGACTCTTTGTAATGTAGTAAAATCTTTCCACACTCGTTGTATTACTTATTTTATTCACTGTGGGTATGGGACTGCAATGAATCATTGAACTTGTAAGTAAAACATAGTACTAAAGGAATTATTGAACTACACAACAAGAAGAACAAAAAGACTAAAAATAAAACTGAATATATGAATGGGAGCTCTCGGGTTGGGGGTTATAAAATTTTCGAATTCTCACCCGAGTGGTTCTAAAATTATTTTGATGGCACTAATGGCTGGGAATCACATAGGAAATGAGTTGTATTCTTTGAATGACTTAAAATACATCATATTTATACCACAATTCATAACTAACGATTTAAGAAAGTCTAGTGACTGCACTTTCCAGAAATGGCATGTTGTTTAGGAAGAGCTTTCTTTGATCATGCATAGTCCCTATGTGTATGTGGTGGATACACCCATACTTCGTACAAGTGGTGTACTAACCCTATAAAATTTGCTATTTTTAAAGGTGCTGGTCAGAGAGCAGATTGAAGATTTATTGCAGCGGATTGGACATTAGCTTTCTCCAGACCTTCTTGTAGGTCCTCTTGATTTCAAGGAGGCTACACTTTTAGTCTATCCTAGTAATACACATAGCTAGTGGATGTTGTCCCTAGCGTTTCTTTCATACTTTCATTTTGAAGCATTGTAATAAGTCCGTGTTTGGCAAACTTAATTATGATAAATTCATATTCTATTTTGAACTGATTCTTTATGATATATGGTTGTTCCTTTACCTTGAGATTATTTATGATGCATCTACGTAAGAAGTATATGAAGTCTATGTATTATTTATTAGTTTAAAAAGTTTTATATTTTTCACAAATTTAACTAGATGAATGTGATGAATGAAGTAAGAGGCTTATCTACGACCTCTGTGAGGTCAATGATGCCGGTTGCGATTCAGATTCCAGAATCCAGGTCGTGAAAAAAATAGTATCACAGTATGAGGTTAAATTACCTTAGATCTTAAACTCAAAACAACCACATACGTAGTTTATAACTTATGGTTTTAAAACACGCTACAATCATGAATAAGAGATTTTGTGATGTTAGGAAATCTCTCTTCTTCTACTCTTTATCGCGCCGTGTAGATCTTTGACATTTTGTGTCATTCTAGGATCTAATTTCTTTCTTTCGTGTGCGTGAACACAAGGAGAAATGCAGGCACGAGAGTTGGGGAAGCAGCTATTGGGGGAGACCAAGCTATTTTTCAAGCCCCAACTACTGGAGTTTGTTGTAATTGTGGCCGTTTGCATGGAAGTGAGTGCTTGGTAGGATATAATGCCTCCTATGGGTGTTAATGAAAAGGATAAGTCTGAGTTGGATGCATAACAGCTCAAGGATGTCTCTCAAGTATGGTACAAGATATGGGTCAGGATGGCCGAGTGGTCTAAGGCACCATACTCAAGTTCTGGTCTTTGCAAAACAAGACAAAATTAGAGCTAAAAGATTATATCGAGATTTCCCAATATTTATTCTTTATAGAGTCAACTATGCTGACCTAATAGAATTCACCATGTTTGATTTTGATAACATTACGGGTATGGATTCGCTCTATAAGTGTTATGATACCAGAGACTATTGAAATAGGGAAGTAAGGTTTCAGTTGCCAAATGAGATTGAGTTGAAATGGGAAGGGCATGGTTCAAATCCAAAAAGCCAAATAGTTTCCAATCTTAAAGTCAATGAGATGGTATCTAAGGGGTTAGGAGCCGATGAGAACCTTTCGTACGAAGAGGTTTTCGTTGAAATTTTAAATAGGAAAGTGAAACTGTTGAGGAACAAAGAGGTTGCCACCGTAAATGTGTTATGGAGGAACCACCTTACTGAGGGAGAAACATGATAGGCCAAGGCTGATATGAGATCCCGTTACCCTCACTTATTCAGTTCTTGAGGTGAGACATACTCTTTCTTAGTCCGATTTTTTTAATGAGACTCTAAATCTTAGTGCATTAGGCAATTTTTATATTTCAAGTCCATAATCATGTGTCTTACACTTGAACTATATGAGTTAAAATGAGTTCATGTTTGCATTCATGTTGCAACTTTTGTATAGCGTAGACAAGATTTTAGGATTGTATGAGTTTTGATGTGCACTAAGGTAAGTGTGATTGAGAATGAAGTTCCTCAATATCAAATATGATACTTCAAATATGCTTGAGTAATATGCATCATCTAGAGTATGTTTGAATCAGATAATCATAAAGAGTAAAGTTTCAAGCATGTCAAAGTGTTTTCGAAAATTACCCTCCTTGATTTAAGATGATGTGTAGTGTCAATTAGGGGAGAATGTTCCTTGGGGGGGGGATAATTTAACATCTAATAAAATTACATGTCTAGTAAAGAGCCTTGTAAGTGCGTAAGAGTACCTATTGGGGGAATATAGGCATCCCAATGCTCAATATTGAGAAATATTTGGCATAGTATAGAAAATTGGCTAAGGGGTGTTAGCTAATTTCTATGTATATATCCGAATAGGAATAATATGATCCATGCCTTTTTAGAATTGTACCTGCAATGAATACCCTAGGCTAAAATGATTTTTTCTTTATCTCACAAAAATTAGGTACGAGGCATCCAAGTTACAAGCCTAGGTACCTTAGCACATGATTATTTAAGATGATCACGTAGATTTAGCAGTGCCCAAGGACATTGTGAGGATCCTTAGGACGATCAGTAAATATTCCAAATAGGAAATCAACAATACTTAGTTAGAGTAGTAAAACCAACCCATGTGCAATCACATGTGCAAAGCATGCGGGATTCGGCCAAGTGGGGACCACCCTAACCGAATTTGGTTAGGGTAGTTAACGTGGGGCAGACATGCACATGGGTTCAACAACTGGGGACTAGCTCTCTAAATAATTATAGACTATAATAGGGTGACCTAACTAACTAACTAACCTAGGAAAAATTGAAATAAACTAATTAGTGCACCCGACAAGCTAACACTTAAATTGGGTTACACCAGCCTACTAACTAGTTAAAGAGACAACCTAGTACCTAACCTAGGATTGTCCAAAAGGTTCGTTATGGTCCTAAAAACATAGGTATACTTTATTAGTTACCCTACGTTACTTAATTAATTAATTTATAAGCTTCATTAATTAATTTAAATGGACAACCGAAATCACAAAGCAATTTCAAGATTTTGATTAAGGCAGGCAAAAGACAACCTAGTACCTAAGATTGGATTGTCCAAAGGATTGGTTATGGTCCTAACAAATTAGGAATACTTTACTAATTACCCTAGGTTAATTGATTAATTAATTAATTTTCATCTTAATTAATTAATTTAAAAGGGAAAAATTGAAATCACAAAGTAATATCCAGATTTCGCTTAAGACAAGAAAAAGACGACCTATTACCTAACCTAGGATGGTCCAAAGGGATAGTTATGGTTAAAACGACTTAATGGTATGCCACACCTAACGTCGTCCAACCGCGTGTGCTCCTTAATGGCGATGCTGGCATGCCATGCCCGACGCCGTTCGACTGCATGTGCTACCTAATGGCGATGATGGCATGCCACACCCCACGTTATCAGACCGTGTATGCTTTCCAAGGGCTATTATGGCATGCCACACCCGATGTAGTCCGACCCTAAATGCTATCCAACGGCAATGATGGCATTTAACACACGACATCGTCCGATCGTGTGTGCTACCCAAGGGCGATTATAGCATTTCCATGACCTATGTAGTCCGATCGTGTGTGTTGTCTATAGGAAATGATAACATGTCATGCCCGACGTTGTCCGACCATATATTTTGTCTAAGGGCCATAAAGGCATGCCACGCCTGACGTAGTTTGACCATGTATTCTGTCCAAGGGCGATTATGGCATGCCACGCCCGACATCGTCTCACCGTGTGTGTTGTCCAAGGGCGAAGATGGCATGTCATGCCTGACATCATCTAACCGCGTTTGCTTCCCAATGGCGATGATGGCATGCCACGCTCGAAGTTATCCAACCGTGTGTGCTGCCCAAGGGACATGCAGGCATTCAACGCACTATGTGGTCAAATCATTTGTGTTGTTCAGGGGCGATGATAACATGCCACGCCCGACGTCGTCCGATCATGTATTCTTTGCAAGGGCGATGATGGGATGCCATGCCCGATTTTGTCCAACCGTGTATGATGTCCAAGGCCGATGATGGCATGCCACACCCTACGTCGTCTGACCGTGTATGTTGTCCAAGAGCGATGATGGAATGCCATGCTCGACATTGTCCAACCGTGTGTGCTGCCCAAGGGATATGATTGCATGTCATGCTGGACGTTGTTTGAACGTTTGTGCTGCACAAGGGCGATAATGGCATGCCTCGCCCGACGTCATCCAACCGTGTGTGCTGCCCAATGGCCATGCGGGCATGCAACACCCTACGTGGTTCAATCGTGTGTGCTATTCAGGGGCGATGATAACATGCCACGCCCGACGTCATCCGATCGTGTATGCTTTCCAAGGGCGATGATGGGATGCCATGCCCGACTTTGTCCAACCGTGTGTGTTGCACAAGGGCGATGATGGCATGCCACGCCCAACGTAGTTCGATCGTGTGTGCTGTCCAAGGGCAATGATGGCATGCCACGCCTAACGTCGTCCAACCGTGTGGGCTATCCAATGGCAATGATGGCATCTAATGCCCGACGTCGTCCTACCGTGTGTGATGCACAAGGGCGATGATGGCATGCCACGCCCGACGTCGTCTATCCATGTGCTGTCCAAATGCGATGATGGCATGCCACGTCGACTTCGTACGACCATGTGTCCAGTAAAAAGGGCAATGATGGCCTTTAACGCCCGACGTAGTCCGACCGTGTGTGCTTCCCAAGGGCGATGATAGTTTTGCCACGTTCAATGTAGTCCGACCGTATGTGCAGTCAAAGGGAGATGATAATATGCCACGCCTGATGTAGTACGACCGTGTATGCTATCCAAGAGCGATGATGGAAGGCCACGCTCGACGTCGTCCGACCCTGTGTATGCTGTCCAAGGGCGACGATGGCCTTCCATGCCCGACATCGTCTGACAATGTGTGCTAGCAAAGGGCCATGATGTCATGCCGAGCCCGACGTAGTCCGACCGTGTATTCTATCAATGGGCAATGATGTCATGGCACACCCAACATCGTCCCACCATGTGTACTATCCAAGGGCGAAGACGACATGTCACGCCCAACGTCGTCCGACTGCATGTGTTGCCTAATGGCGATGATGGCATGCCACGCCCAACATCATCCGATCGTGTGTGCTGTATGAGGGCCATGCGAGCATGCCATGTATGACGTTGTCCAGTCTCTTGTATTGTCCAAGGGAGATGATGTCGTGCCATGCTCGACTTCGTTCGACCGTGTGTGCTGGCCAAGGGCCATGATGGCATGCCACGCCTGACATAGTCCAACCGTGTATGCTGTCCAAGGGCGATGATGGCATGCCACACTTGTCGTTGTCCGATCGTGTAAACTTCCCATGGTCCATGCAGGCATGCCACGCCTGACGTCATTCGATCGTTTGTGCTGTCCAAGGACGATAATAACATGCCACGCACGACGTTGTACGATCGTGTATGCTTTCCAAGGGCGATGATAACATGTTACACCCAACATAGTCCGACTGTGTATGCTATCAAAGGCAATAAAGGCATTTAATGCTCGACGTCGTCCGACCGTATGTGCTGCCCAAGGGCGATTATAGCATTGCCACGCCCGACGTAGTCCAATCGTGTGTGCAGTCCAAGGGCGATAATAACATGCCAGTCTTGACGTCCTCCTACCGTGTATGCTGTCCAAGAGCGATGATGGCATGCCACTCCCGACATCGTCCGAACATGTGTATGCTGTCCAAGGGCGATGATGGCATGCCATGCCCGTCGTCGTCCCACTTTGTGTGCTGTCCAAGGGCGAAGAATGCATGCCACGCCCGATGTCGTCCTACCGCACATGCTGCCTAATGGCGATGATGGAATGCCACGCTCGACGTCGTCCGACTGTGTATGATGTCCAAGGGCGATGATGACATGCCACACTCAAAATCTTCCCAACGTGTGTGCTGCCCAAGGGCTATAATGGCATGCCATGCCCGACATCATCCGATTGTGTGTAATGCCCAATGGTCATGCGGTCATGCCATGCCCTATGTTGTCCTATCGTGTGTGCTGTTCAAGGGAGATGATAACATGCCACGCACAACATTGTCCGATCGTGTATTCTTTCCAAGAGCGATGATGGGATGCCACCCCCGACGTTGTTCGACCGTGTGTGCTACCCAAGGGGATGATGGCATTCCACACTCGACGTTGTCTGACCCTATGTATGGTGTCCAAGGGCGATGACGGCGTGCCACGCCCGACGTCGTTCGACCGTGTGTGCTGGCCAAGGGCCATGACAGCATGCCACGTCTAACGTAGTCTGACCGTGTATGCTGTCCAAGGGATATGATTGCGTGCCATGCCCGACGTCGTCCCACATTGATTATTGTCCAAGGAAGAAGATGGCATGTCACACCCGACGTCATCCGTCCACTTATGCTTCCCAATTTCAATGATGGCATGCCACACCCAACATCATCTGACCGTGTTTACTACTTTAGGGACATGCAAGCATGCCATGCCCGACGTCATCTGATCGTGTGTGATGTCCAAGGGCGATGATAACATGCCACCCTCGACGTCGTTTGATCGTGTATGCTTTCAAAGGGCGATGATAACATGCCACATCTGATGTAGTCCGGCCATAAATGTTGTCCAAGGGAAA
This sequence comes from Solanum peruvianum, assembly GCA_027705065.1. Lineage (NCBI taxonomy): Eukaryota > Viridiplantae > Streptophyta > Magnoliopsida > Solanales > Solanaceae > Solanum > Solanum peruvianum. The sequence goes on along the minus strand of JAKWJD010001457.1, from coordinate 5,053 downwards.
TGATGGCATTTAACGCCTGACATCCTTCAACCATTTGGGCTGCCCAAGGGCGATTATAGTATTTCCACGCCTGATGTAGTACGATCGTGTGTGCTTTCCAAGGGCAATGATAACATGCCATGCTCGACGTCGCCCTACTGTGTATGCTCTCCAAGGGCGATGATGGCCTGCCATGCCCGACGTAGTCTTACCGTTTGTGTTGTCCAAGGTCCATGATGTCATGCCGCGCTCGACGTCATCCGACCATGTATTCTATCAAAGGGTGATGTTGGTATATCATGCCCGACGTTGTCCCACCGGGTGTGTTGTCCAAGGGAAAAGATGGCATGTCACACATGACGTCGTCCGACCGCGTGTGCTCCTCAATGGCGATGATGGCATGCCACGCCCGATGCCGTTCGACCGCGTGTGCTGCCTAATGACGATGATGGCATGCCACACCCGACGTCATCCGACCGTGTATGCTTTCCAAGGGATATCATGGCATGCCACACCCAACGTCGTCCAACCGTGTATGCTGTCCAAGTGCGATCCAAGGTCGAAGATTACATGTCACACCCGCAGTTGTCTGACCGTGTGTGCTACCCAATGGCGATTATGTCATGCCACGCCCGACGTCATCCGACCGTGTGTGCTGCCCAGGTCCATGCAGGCATGCCATTCTCGCCGTCCATTCGTGTGTGCTATCAAAGGGCGATGATAACATGCCACGCCTGACGTTATCCGATCGTGTATGCTTTCAAAGGGCGATGATAACATGCCACACCCGACGTAGTCCGACCGTAAATGCTGTCCACTGTAATGACGACATTTAACTCACCACATCGTAAGATCGTGTGTGCTACCAGGGGCGATTACAACATTTCCATGACCTATGTAGTACGATCGTGTTTGTTGTCATTAGGAAATGATAACATGTCATGACCGAAGTTGTCCTACCGTGTATGTTGTCTAAGGGCCATAATGGCATGCCACGCCTGACGTAGTTTTACCATGTATTCTGTCTAAGGGAGATTGCAACATGTCACGCATGACGTTGTCCCACCATGTGTACACTCCAAGGGTGAAGATGGCATCTCATGACCGATGTCGTCCTTACACATGTGCTACCAATGGCGATGATGGCATTCCACACTCGGCGTCGTCCGACCGTGTGTGGGACCCAAAGGCCATGTGGTCATCCCACGACCGAGGTCGTCTTATCGTGTCTCATATCCGAGGGTGATGATAACATTTCACACCTAATGTCGTCGGATCATGTGTACATTACAAGGGCGATGATGGCATAACCACAGCCGACGTCATCCGATTGTGTGTGCTACACAAGTGCAATGATGTCATGCCACTCCCGACGTTATACATCCGTGTGTGCAGTCCAAAGGCGATGATGGCATGCCACATCGACATCATTCGACCATGTGTGCTGTCGAAAGGGAAAAAATGGAATTTAACACCTAATGTCGTTCGGCCGTGTATGTTGCCCAAGGGAGATAATAACATTGCAAAGCCCAACATATTCTGATCGTGTGTGCAGTCCAAGGGCGATGATAATATGCCACACCCGACGTCGTCCGATCGTGTATGTTGTCCATGGGAGATGATGACATTCCACACCTGACGTTGTCTGACCTTGTGTATGGTGTCCAAGGGTGATGACGGCATGCCACGCCCGACGCCGTTCGACCGTGTGTGCTGGCCAAGGGCCAAGACAGCATGCCACGCCTAACGTAGTCCGACCGTGTATGCTGTCCAAGGGATATGATAGCGTGCCACGCCCGACGTCGTCCCACCGTGTGTCTTGTCCAAGGGAGAAGATGGTCATGTCACGCCCGAAGTCATCCGTCCACTTGTGCTTCCCAATGGCAATGATTGCATGCCATACCCAACGTCAACTGACCGTGTGTACTGCCCAAGGGCCATGCAAGCATGCCATGCCCGACGTCATCTGATCGCATGTGCTGTCCAAGGGAGATGATAACATGCCACACCCAATGTCGCGTGATCGTGTATGCTTTCTGAGGGAGATGATAACATGTCACACCTGACGTTTTTCTGATCATGTATGTTGTCTAAGGACGATGATAACATGCCATGCGTGACATCGTCCGATCGTGTTTGGATAATAACGGCAATGATGGCATGCCTGGCCCGATGTCGTCCGTCCGTGTGAGCAGTCCAAAGGCGATGATGGCATGCCACGTCGACTTCGTTCGACCATGCGTGCTGTCAAAAGGGCAATGATGGAATTTATCTGCCCAATGTCGTCCGACCGTATGTGCTGCCCAAGGGAGATGATAGCATTGCCACGCCCAACATCGTCCGACTATGTGTGCAGTCCAAGGGCGATGATAACATGCCACGCCCGACGTCGTCCGACCGTGTATGTTGTCCAAGGACGATGATGGATGCCACGCCCGATGTTGTCCGACCATGTGTATGTTGTCCAAGGGTGACGATGGCTAGCCACGCCCGATGTCGCACGACCGTGTGTGCTGTCCAAGGGCGATAATAACATGCCATGATCGACGTCATCCTACCGTGCATGCTGTCAAAGGGAGATGATGGCATGCCACACCCGACATCGTCCGACCATGTGTATGTTGTCCAAGGGCGATGATGGCATGTCACGTCCGACGTCGTCCGAACGAGTGTGCTGCCCAAGGGCGATAATAGCATGCCACACCTGACGTCGTCTTACCGTGTATGCTGTCCAAGGGAGATGATGGCATGCCACGCCCTACATCGTTTGACCGTGTGTGATACCCAAGGGCGATGATTGTATGTCACGCCCCACGTCGTCTGAATGTGTGTGCTTCACAATGTCGATAATGGCATGCAACACCCTACGTTGTTCAATCGTGTGTGCTATTCAGGGGTGATGATAACATGCCACGCCCGACGTCGTCCGATCGTGTATGCTTTCCATGGGCGATGATGCGATGCCATGCCCGACTTTGTCCAACCGTGTGTGTTGCACAACGGCTATGATGGCATGCCACGCCCAACGTAGTCAGTTCATTTGTGTTGTCCAAGGATGACGATGACATGCCACGCCCAACGTAGTTCGATCGTGTGTGTTGTCCAAGGGCAATGATGGCATGGGACGCCTAACGTCGTCCAACCGTGCAGGCTATACAAGGGAATTGTTGACACCCAATTTTGACCGACCTTGACCCTTTTTAGGAATACTATAGATAAATACGTATTTTAAACTTTAAAATTTTTAGTCGACTTTGCTTGAAAATTATATATTTTAGTATGTTCTACTTTATAGAATTATCGTATAATATTAAAATATTTTAAAATTATTAATGAATTTCAAATGTTTTAAGTTAAATAATTTTCAATTTCCTTAAAATTATTTAAATTCTAGCCTATTTTATTCTAATTTCTTTCAATTCTAGCCACTTGAATTAAATTTTATTACAATCATAGCCATCTCTTCCTTTCAATTCTAGCCAATTTTAATTGCAATTTTAGCCATTCCGTCTCTAACTCATTTAATTTCAAGAAAATCATCTTTTGATCTCATCCGTCCATCTTAAAAAATAAATCCTAGATCGAATCCTAACCCTTCATCTCTATCTAAATCAACGGTTGAGATCAAATCCTCCTTTTAATGTATCAAATAACAAAACCTAAAATTTGTTCCCACTTTTTCCTTTTTTCCCTGAGATCAGCCGCCTCTCCCCCCTCTTCCTCTCCAATCCTCCGTCGTCCCTCTCTCCAGCCACCACTCCCGTCTCCTCCCCTCCTTCGTCTTCCCCTCATCCCTTCTCTCTTCTCCTTCTCGCCCCTTTTCTCTTCTCCTTCTTCTTTTGCAGGCCAGTGACAGCCGCCACGCAGCAGCCGCCAGGCGAGGCAACCAGCCGGCGACAGCCACCAGCAGCTGCAACAAACAGCGCACGCAGCAGCGACCGCCGGCGAAACCAGGAGCAGCAACAGCTTCTCCAGCAGAAGCAGTCGCCGGCGAGAACCCCGCGCCAGCCAGCAGTGTCCAGCGAAACCAGCAGCCATGGCGTGCATCAGCCAGGCGGCGCCGCCGTTTTCTCCCTCTCCCGTCGTTCCCACTTTTTGTCTCCTCTTCCCGTCTCTTCTCTTCCCCCTCCTCGTCTATTTTCTCTTCTTCTTCTGATTGCAGGTGCCAGCATCCAGGCGAGGACGACCGCAGTAGCGACCAGCGCCTCCCGTCAGCAGCCTCCGGCGGCAAACAACGAGAAACCAGTCGCGAACAGCAAGCTCCGACGACATTCGGGCCTTGGGTCATGTGATTGATCTCAACAGATCAGTTTTTGGTATTTTTAAATTAATTATTATTTTTGTTTATCCAACTTTTTTTTAAATTTTGGGTTTGATCACATGTTGCTACTATTCTAATACGTTTATCATAACCTATGATGTTTGAAATATGCATTGAGTCGTATACTTTCATTTTTGGTATTGAAATTTAGTTAATTGTTGTTTATGTTAATTTTCTGTGTCTGTTCACTAATTGGTTTGGAATCTGCCCTTAATTTCAATCCTTGCATATTGTTCCCTTATTTGTCATTTGTAAATCTAGCTTGTAGATTATTCGATAAAGGATCAATTTTATTTGGATATTTTAATTTTTTCGAACGTTACTAATTGTAATTATGTTATTCTATCATTTTTCATACATGTGTATGATAAGCTTAAGTAAGTTTTAGGTCTTTCAGTAAAATTAGCAAATTTCTTACCTTGTTTGTTTCTTTGAAAAAATATTTGTTCATTAAAAATTATTGTTCCAATGCTCTCTTATTAGAAATATAACCAATCCCTCCTTGTATTAATATTTGGTTTGATTAATTCTTATTTGTTTGTTTAATGAAAACCTTATTATTTTCTGTCAATTTAGTTGCTCTTTTTTGGTAAAATAATTAATTTCTATCTGATTTTTTTTTAACTTTTTTGTTATTTAAGGAAAATAAATATACTCCATATTAATTTATTCTTACTTGTTATATTGGTAATGAATATTTTTCTGATTTTGGATATCCTTTAAAATAAGGAAAATTGTATTATATTTATTCCT
>JAKWJD010001456.1:0-43812 GCA_027705065.1 Solanum peruvianum | reverse complement strand
ATTAACGTAACACTAATATTTCACTTTATCATTTTAATATTGTAGTTGTACTTTAGTTAATTATTTTACTTTATAAGATTATGTGTGTAGATTGATATACCTGTCATTTACTTTTTAACGGAAAGGAGATATCTCGTAGAAGTTTGATCAATTAGTAATGTTGGTAGTTGTTGATATTCCTATCAAATGAAAGATGATTGCTGGGGCTTTTATTATTTTTAAAAAATTAAACGAAAACTAGAGAATCATATGATCTACCTTCGAGATATATATTTTATAAAGATAAAGTATCTTCCTATTTAGAGATAACTGAATTTTAAAATTAAGTTACAATGAGTGATAGGCTTTGTACATCATGATTTCTAATTTATTTTTCGTTAAAGTATATATCTATAATTTTATGATGATTGCTAATTTTGAGAAAAATAAAATGTTTATTTTTTTCCACATAAATTGTTCTATGTTGTACAAAACATCTTAAAAGTAGAGCAAGAATAAATAAATGAATAACTGTATATGCAAATAGTTTTTTTGATTTTGGGTATTAGATTCAAAACACCATATGAGATACTTATCAACAATAAAGAACATGTAATTTGTATTTTCTATGTTATAACATATAATATAACTTTAGAATATTGTTTATACACGGTCTTCACAACTTTTTATTTAATTATACGGTCGGACGCGCGTCGCGCGTATCCTGACACTAGAAAATAAAAAAAGAGGTGTAAAGAAATGGTTGCTTGGAATGTGCTGAAATTAAGTAAAAGAGGGAATCACTTTGAAAAGAGTTGTGTGCAAACGAAAATTTGGAAAACTAAGGAACTAGTCACTCACAAACACAATCATCCATTCCCTGGCCTCAACCTATGTTACAAGCCTATAAAGTCCTACAGTGATCCTATTAGGGGTGCTTGAAAGATAGAGAGTATAAAACAAGGGCAAGCCTATGGTAATTTATTGTTAGTGTTAGAAGTTCTTTGAGTGTTCAAGCGTGTCACAATTATCATGAGTGAGGGACTTCTTTGGTATGAGCACAAGGATTGCATTTGAGAGTAGATTGTGTTAGCTTATAATCACAGTCATAAGCATGATCAACTTTGAGTAATGTGATGTCATAGACTGTTCTTTGTATGTGCAACTCATGGTTTTTCACACAAATTGTGTTTGAGATGGCTATGTGTGGTTTCAGAAGTGTTTGAGTAATTTGAGGATGAAAGTACTACTTTCTCATCACTTTAGGACAAGTAATAGTTCTAAATTGAGGTTGTTGATGTGCCACGAAATATTATCACATTTGATGCTAGAAAATAAAGGATAAATACTAGAATCTAGTTTATGTTTGTATTCTTTGATGTTTTTATTTGATGGGTATACATATTCTTGCTTGTCTTGAAAATTGAAAAAACAAGATCTAGATGATGGTGATCAAGTGAAGATTACGAGCACCTACGCGGGTCGTGGTCCTTGTTACAAACTATGGTGAAGGTCGTGACGCCTTTGTATGAAGGTCCAACCTAATATTAACTCCTCTAAGCCAAGTAAAACCATGGCCAAACTCACAGATCATGGTCATCACAACGATTCATGGTTGTGATCGCAAAGTTGAACCGGTATTAGGGAGTAAAAGAGTGAAAAATGAGAAGTGACCAAGTGAAGACCACAAACACCCAAATGGACTATGGTCCATATGACGGTCTGTGGTGTTGTCCATAGTACCCTTTCCAGTGTAATGACATTGAAGACTCAAACTTTGGAAACTCCAAGTGAATACCACGGATACCCAGACGGACCATGATCTCATTGACTATCCGGCATGTTGTCCATGATACATATTCTAGTGTTCAAGCATTGAATACTCAATTTTCGGAAGTTCTAAGGGAAGACCGTTTCACGGACTTTGAAGCCCTTGACAAGTCGTAGAAGTGTGCATAAAGGGCCCGATAAGTCCTACTTCGAGTAGGACTCTTTTTTAAAAGACTTATTCGAATTAATTAGGGCATTTTTATGTTTTATCTTATCTTACCTTAAAATGGTGAACACATTTTATATTATTATTAGTTTATGATTTTTGATTTTCAACATTTAATTAAGTTCGAAGTTTGGATTTTTGGTTCTTGAATTATCGAAGTGTCCTGTTGATTTGCTTATTCTCATAAGTACTTTCTAAACATGTTTTCATTTGATAATTTTGAATGTTTATGTGAAACATGAGGGGCTAAATACCACAACTGGGGTTGGGATCCATGATGTAAAACCAAAATGTACTTTCATAAAATGTGTATAAGGCCATTTATGTTTGAAATTATAGACTAGCTTTCATTATTAATTTATTGTGATGAGTGCATGCATTGGAAAGAGCTTGTATCTATTATTTTTTCAAAGTTAGGAAGATGCTAAGTTAAATGGATCAAATAGAGTCAAATTTGAGTTCCAGAGAAAAGAACTTTAAAACCATTGTGAACGAGGGTAAAATTAGTAACACTCTGGGACCGATACGACTTAAGGGATCATTATCTTAATAGATTGAGAAGTATCAGATATATATTTAACTCGTCTACATATTGTAGAAATATATTTCCTAAACTTAACTACGGAAGAACATTAGATGTTACGTCATGCTGAACACAATCGTTGTTTCTTTTAATCAAGAAAACAACTCATGAACTGAAAGCTTTTTGAATTGTCAATATTGAATTTGGTTACAAATCTTAGTTACTAGAACATAACAACTAAACCTATTTTTACTTTCTATAATTATTTTTTTAGGAAATAATAATGACATTTGAGTAAAAGTGACATGAAATCATTTTCTCTAAGGAAATTCTCTGTGGGATCTTCCTTAACTCACGTTGAGTTTTATAGATTGAATTTGAATGTTTATATCTCTTATTTGAGGTGTAAGTTTGGACATATCACTTTTCCAACTGCGGCCCCAACACAGACACTGATCCCAACATCACCAATTCAGGGTCCTCTTTCCCGGTCACTCAACCGACTAAAGGTCGGGGTTTGAGGACAACTCTACAAGATAGGAGATTGTCTATATATGGTGTGATGGACAAACATCTTGAGGTGTCGATCAATCTTAGATTCTACCAGTTTGAGGTGTTTACAAGACCCCAAGTCTCCTGCAATCCTAGTTGCGTTTGGGAATTCTATTCGGCCCATGGTGAGCTGAATGCAAATGCCTTCAAACCGGCGGAGTTTGTGATGGTTCGATGCAAAAAAGTCAAATGTCGAAGCTCAATTATAAATGTTGTCCTTGGTTTCTCATCAGACATTATGCATGAATACATTATCTGGTAAAGAACTAAACATGAGAGGATCTAAAGGGTTTACTAGCACCCCTTCTCTCCGATGTCACCCTGAGGTGGATAGAGACTGGCCCACCCATAGAGAAGAAAGACCTGAATGTTACTGTAAAATACTAAGTTCATTAGAAGAAATATTATGTCATCTCAGAAGAAGTCCATTCTTCGCCACCCAAAAGAAGCTTGCCTTGGCTCCATTATTGTAGGAAAAGGCTGAATTTGAGTTTAGTGATAGAGCAAGTGATGCACATGAGGGTTAAATAACGCCAGACTACTTTTTTTCAAATTGTTAATTATGAAGTTGTATAGATGGGCCCGTGGATATGTAGGTTATACTCACCTCTTCTGCTGACATTCGACGTATTGAGGTGGAATATATACCGGATGAGCCTTACTAGAGAATGGAAACAACGATGGATACACCCTCAGAGCTTGATGTTGAGATGATGTTGATAGAGGTAATCATTTCCTTTTAGGATAGTGGGGCCTCAGTACTTTTGGACTTTTTATTTCTGATTCCCCTAGTTCCTCTACTGCACCCCTTCTTACTACTTCTACTTCTGTGTCCGAATCTAGGACACTTATCATCTAGGCCCTACTGTACAACATAATTCATCAATCTCTTTAAGTTGATGTATGTGCCCCTAGGATTGAGGCTGTTGTGCTAGGGATAATGGAGCATGTCACGGTCCTCAAAATATTGTACGATAAACTAGAGCCTTATATGTGTTTTAAGAGTACATAACTTGTTTATAAGGTGTCTCTTAGGTTTTAATTTGTGGTTTGAAGAGGTTAGATTTCAAATGCCAAGGGATGACCAAGACGCTCGAAAACTAGTCTTATGTATGTACTAGTGTGCCTTTACATATTTAATGTATTTTGGTGTGTTGATTGAGGAATAAAATGATAAGAGGGTACCCTAGTATGCATATAGTCATGTTTATGGTAAAAAATCCGAGAACGAATGCCCAAGGACCACCCTAAGGGTCCTTGAGGAGGACCCAAGCGTTGGCCAAAAGATGCCAAGGCAGCCTTGTACCACGATGCTAATGATGGCCAGTAGACCCATGATGCCCCGTCAAAGGGGATGTGGATACACACTTAGTAATGGGATATTCTCTAAAAAATGAGGGGACTCAATCACCAACCACGACCTGTAGTACGATCCTATCAACCCATACACGGTCTATGGATAGGGTCGTCATTTGAACATGTAAATTTCTATACTGATCTTGGCCAAGTAAGGAATGAATTGGGAAATTCAACCCATGTTCCAATAAAGTTATGGACGGTTTTTTTAAGGTTTTTTTTAGGTATTTTAAGTATATTTAATCTATTAATATCCCCTTAGACTTTATACTCCAAAACAAAACCTTTCCCTCCCAAAAACTCTCTCAAGATTACCATTGAATAAGAAGAGAAGAAGGAGGCATAATCTAAGATGAAATTTACCAAGTTTTCAAGATTATATTAAGACTTTAATTGAAGGTATGTGAATATTTTTAATACACGGATTCTTCCATCCATGGTCCCCCCATAGTTACCCTCAATTAAAAATCCAGAATACCCCAATCTAGATAGGGTTGTGATTGCATTGTAGGTAAGACTTGTTTGTGATCCTAATCTAGTGAGTAGCATTCAATTATGTTTGTATGATTATTGTATGATGTTTTCAGGTGGTTTCCTTGATGAATTCTAAGATTTGATGATTAAGGTGATTATGGTGGGTTTAGGCCTTTAGAGGCAAGATTGAAGGTTCTTAGTTGATCCTTTTAATTCAATAATTTTGAATACTAATTGATCATTGTTATGATCATTTAGATATGAATTGAACTAGATCTTATTGATTAGGATTGATCTTGACTTGTTATGTTTGAATTGAACCTGAAATATTTGAATTATGGATAGATTCACCTAGTAAAGAAAAATGTGATGAGAAGTACTTGACAAGAAGCCTATTACTTGAAAATCATGTAATAACCATATGAATGAGGATAGAATGAGGTAAATATTGTAATCTTAGGTTTTTTTGTGAGCTGTAGATTTGGGAAATTGAATGAATGAAAGTGAAGAATCACCTGAGCATGGATAGCGTGTTAAGGACATCCCTCCGTGAGAGAAAATTGTTAAGCAAGGCTAAAAAAGTAAACCTTGGAGTATATTCTTGATATGCCAATGAGAAGGAGTGTCACACGAGAGAGGGTCTGGACTCCAAGAAGAGAGGAGAGCCACACTAGTATATGTGAGGACTATCCATGTTTACGGGGTAACTCTTACATAGTAGATTTTGGGATTTCCCAAAGTTAGGTCTCATGAGATGGGATCCTTCACATAGTTGAGCTAACGTTTCCTAGTAGAGATCTCCATATCCTAGGGACTAAGACATGTTTGAGAATAATATCATAGGGTCCAAATCATAATGAACTAAGAGTTACTGAATGAAGTTACTCATAGGGTTCAAGATATGTGGATGAACTCAGACATACTCATAGTGTCCATGATTACAGATGGATTAAGACATACTATAATAAGTATCTCATAGGGTCCATGTGAATAAAGAGCTAAGACATATTTAGTGAAGTATCTCTTAGGGTTCAAACTGATAATGAACTAAGATGTGCTTTTGGATAAAGTACCTCATAGGGTTCTAAAGTTATGAGACGAACTAGGTTCCAAACTAAGAAGTAATAGTAAGAGGACCTAAAAGTAATTCTTCGCATGATTAGTATTATGGGTTGCTATGAGTGTAATTCAAAAAGTATGACTTAGGGTCACTAAAGAGGAAGCTCGAGGTAGGATTGGACTAGAGTTTCCTTTATAAGTTATGGTTGACTTGAGGTGAAAGATTCTTATTTAAGAGATTTAAGTTAATAATGAGGCCAAAGGAGGGTAAATATGACTAGGATGGAGTCAAGACATGCTTAGTGTGTGAAGTAGAATGGGATGCCTCACATGCATTGCACAAGTGTGCCTTGAGGTGATCTAGGGATATAATGCTCATATGTCATTAAGAACATAGGTTTTAATTATGAAAGTGGATTATGATCTAGAATGACCAAAGAGAGGTACCTAACTTCGATAGTAGAATGGAATGCTACCTTGGCCATGCACAAGTATACTGGGAGGTGAATAACAAGTATAAACTTATTTATGCCTTGTGATGAAATACTATTCTTATGATATTCATGTTATGTTTATGCTATTATATCTTATGATTATGTCTATTATTGACTTACCCTTTGAGATATATTATGTTTTATATGTAAGCTTTCATACTTGTTACATATTTGTACTGACGCATCTTTGTCTACATTCTAATCCAATGTAAGGTGTTGAGGAGATTGAGTTTCTTTAAAGGGTATAGTTTCCAAGGCTTTCAAAGAGTGAAGATTTGATGAGTCATCATAGAATTCGCGGACAACACCCTTATGTTCCATTTATGTAAGTTACTATGTTTAACACTTTTGTGGGCTGCATCCCAAGAGATTATTGATCTTGTATTTCATAGATGGTTTTGAGACATATGTTAGAAAGACTTCTGTTTTTTATGAAATGATTTTCGTATAATGTTTTAAAAAAAATTTCAATTCCCTCCATTTTACATGATGTTATGTAGTGAAGCTAAGTTGTTTGTGTAAGACCTTCGAGAGTTCAACTACATTGTGTGACTTCTAGGGGGTATTGTACGGTCTTTATAGTGCAGACCATTAAAGTTTCTTTAGCCCTGATCAGGGATGAGTTTTGGGGTGCAGTGAGGATTGATTGAGGCCCATAAATTGGCTTTGGATTGTCTCATAGTTAGAGTAGACGTCTGTGAGCAAGGTCAGGGTGTTTTTTTATGTTGTGACAGGCTTGAAGGCCGATATAATTAGGTTGAGGAAAGATATGAACTAGTTGAAGTCCACTAATTTGACTATGATGTTTGGGATGGTGGAGATTCCCGACATGTCGAGTACTGATGTTTTGGCTAGTTCTGAGGCTCCTCTGGCTAAATCGGAGAAGAGGTTAGGGTTAGTGATTCTAAGGGTGAGTCTCAGGCTTAAACGGATAAGAAAAAACTTGGTGTTCGTGAAGAGATAGTCTGTGATGATTTTGCTGACTTACAGGGTGCCATGTTTAAGACTTCTAGGTAGGTATCACTTTAGGACACATCTATGATGGGCATCAGTGGAGAAAAAGATAATCAGACACCGAACTTTGATGCCTAGACAACTAAAGAGGGATTTGCCGACATGCCGACTTCACCCAAGACTATCCTGGCAAGATGACTTTTTACTTCACTTTTTATTCTCATTTAGACTGATTTTGTTTTTATTTGCATTTGAGGACAACTGCTTTTTTTGTTGGGGGTGAGGTATTTCCATACCTACCTCTTTTGGGCTGATTTTGTGCATATTGGTGTCATTTTGGGTGTGTGTGTGTGAGTGTGTGTGTGTGTGTGTGTGTGTGTGTGTGTGTGTGTGTATATTGGATGTTTATAAATTGTGATAGTTGATAAATTGTAGCCTATTGTTTTAAGATTTAAATGGTTTTAAACCAAATTTGAAAACTTTTTCCACCTCTTTTGAATGTGATTGTTGCTATTCTTGTGAACATTTCAGTGACTGTGGTGGTCAATAGTGATGACTTGAATAGTGCTCTTAATTGAAAAAATGAATGTGCAGCTACATTGAGGCACACTAAGTTACATAGGAAAAATGTGAACTCGTATAGTGTTAGTGTGACTAGTCGATCGTCGATTATGTCACTTGTGATGGACATTGCACACTAGCTTAAAAGTGTGGAACCGTGTTTGATAATTGCATTGAATGTCGTGTGTGGTGAGGTTGTATTAGATTGCATGATGACACCTAGAATTTTTGATGTATGTCTGATTGATTTATTGCATAAAACAATTGAAATGATCTTAGGCAACAATTTTGAAGACTGAACCAACTTGACAACGAACATGTTTGTGGACAACCTTGTGAGAAGTGCAAACCATGGTTGACACCTTTTGAGCCTCTCCTTTTCTTAGAAGAAACTTGAACAAATTTTTCCTCTTTTTCTTACTATCCATAAACTTCATGAAGTGTTGGCTCATTTCAATATCTAACTTAGGTCAAATGCCTAAGTTAGGATGTGGTGAAAATGGATAAAATTCAAGAAGTGCAAAAACAAACCTCGATGGATTTATTTGAAAAAGATGGAATCCTCCCCCCCCCCCACACAGATAAAAAGGGGGAAAACAGGAAAGAAAAATTGTGAAAAACAAAGGAATGAAAAGAAGAGTTGTGAAATAATGCGTGTGAAAGAAGAAAAAGAATGGGGTACCCGGGGAATCATTTAATTGAAAAATGGTGTGATATGAACATGTTTAAATTTGGAAGAGAAGGAGAAAAAGTGATTTTCAGGTATACTTTATGAAGGTAGAAGCCACAAAGCCTAAATGAGTAGACGTTTACCCTCAGCCCCATTACAAGACCTAAAAATACATTTGTGATCTTGAGTGAGCTAAAAGAAAAACTGCTTGGAAAATAAAGGCAAACCTATGGGTGGAGTCACACCTGTGTTCATCTTTGTGAGAATGAGAGTTGTATGTTATTTTGGGAAATTAAATGATTGTGATTTTTTGTGTGAATATGAAATCATTTTTATTGTGAAGGCATTTGAGTACCTTTGTTGAGCTTGAACTTGCAATTGAAGCAAGCACTGTGAATTTGAGTACACTTGATAATGGTGATTCACAATTTGAATCTTTGAGTGATATGTGTAGTTTGAACCTTTTGTGTGCATTTATTTTGAGTCTTAAGCTGGACTATTTCTAGACATCTTTGTTGGACCAATCAATAGAGAGTTTTACTCGAGGACAAGCAAAATTGTGAGTTGGGGGTGTTGATGAATCGATATTTAGACTCATTTGAGGCTTCGTTTTTATAGTTTAAGTGTGCTTAAAATCATAATTCATTCTTTAAACTAATTTTAAAATGTTGATTTGCAATTATAAAGGGGGAGGAGAAACGCAAGGACACTATTGGGCAAAAAAGGAGAAAACAAGCTGAAGAAGTAAAGAAAAAGTTATCCTGATGATCGCCATGTACGCTCAGCTAACCATTCAGTGACTCTTTTGCTCGGCCAAAGTTCCAGCATACCAACCCTGGGGAGGGACCAAGTTGGCAACAGAAATGGGTAGTCGGCGGATCGTTGAATGACTGTTCGATAGCAATCTTCATCGCCTAAAGTTATATAACCCTAAAGAGAAATGGTCAATACAAAAAGGCATTGCATTGGAGAAAAGGGCGCATCATCGATTGGTTTGGCGAGGCGCAACTTACTTCGCCCAATGACTTTTAAGGCCAAAAATATGGGAAATTATAGATTGAAATTTAAATAGAGGAAAACGGGTCTTGTGACACTTTCAATAGTTCTGATTCCAGTGTACGTTTACTTTTAGTTTTATATGAACCTTTTGTGACAAATTTTGAGAAATTGCAATTGGATTTTCAAATTAATTAAATTTGGAGCATTATAGAGGCTTGGAAAATTTTACCCTGATCATGTCTAATATAGTTTGTCGTTTTTTCTCTCTTTTTATGATTTGTAGCTAAAACCCCAATTCTTAGGGTATGATCATGCAACTATTGGCTTAGTTAGATTATGGGTATTGTTGTTTGATGATTTAATTTCTATTTTAATATGGGTTTGATCTATACCTGAATAGTAATTGATGAATCGTAGTAGCAAATACCATTATCGATTGATGATTGTAGCGTGTGGGTTCTTATGGGTTCGTCTCAAGAGACTAAATCTTAACTGGCTGCTACAAACCTAGCCGGAGAGAATAGATAATTAAGGTTTTGGCCTGTTTTGTAGTGTTAAGCTTGTTGAGGTTTGAGAAAACTCGCCTGAACCGTAATAGTTGTTCAAGAAAAAAATATTGCACCTATAGTCTAGCCTACCAATAGTGATTAATAAACTTCAATTACCCATATATCATAATTAGCGTATCATGGATCACTTCCTGAGAATTTCTCTTAATATTGTGGAAACCCCCTGTTTTCATAATTGTTTTAGTTTATTATTGACAATCCAATTCCCCCGTCTTACATTTGTTTTCAATCCTATTAATCTATTTAAATCTTTTTTGATAATTTATATTCCTACCACCATTTAAATAACATTTGTTACTTTTTAACTTAATTTGAACTTACACAACTCCCTGTGGGTTTGACCCCAACCTTTCGTTAGGTTTTATACTAGATCACGATCGCCCACACCTAGTATGGATGAGGTGTGGTTGAGTGTTTATCAATAAAAATTTTGAATAACGATCTGCTCATGTATAATCGAATAAATGTCATAATTCATCTCTACGGAAGGTTCCAGAGAAATAAAGAAATTTTATTTTGGCATAAATGGTCATTGATCAAGTGCTTTTAGTACATCGCAAATATTGTGCTATACATTACTATGAACGACCAAAAGGGGAAAAAGTTCTTGACCGCACAAATTTATCATTTATATGTACCTCTGTGCGTCAAATAGATATTAATTGAAAAAGTAAATAAGAAACAAGCTTTGCCTATAATGATTTTTACTATGACAATAATACAATAAGTTTCTCCTTGAAGGAAATGCTCACCACATAAACAATGATATGAAATGAGTGGCAGTATTTAAAGTTTTGTAGAGCATCAGTTTAGTAATGTGCTACTACGAAAAGAAATAAAATTACTTATGATATTGAAATTGTAGTAAGTCTAGAAAGGATTTTTAGAAGTTTCTAAAAAATGAATCAAAGAATAAAATTACATTGAGACTGAAAAATATGAAAATATTTAAGATTTTCATATTTCTACAGTCACGATTCGAGCCTACACTCTAGACGTGGACTGTACTAGAAAACAATTGATGGTCCCCAAGCAAACCCTCATCCTCGTTGTCTACAAGCTGAAGACTAACTCAAGCAAACAAAAGATAAAACTGAATTAAATTTAACAACTCGAAAACTCAATATTTAAGAAGATCTTTAAACTACTCAATAGATAAACTCATAGTTTGAAAAAAAACTCAAATAAGATACATACTGAAAACTACACAACTTCATCTATCTATGAAACCTTTACTATTACAGAAGGATATTGGGACAAGACCATGACATCTCAAAATAACTAATTGTAAGATAAAGGTGAAGTCCTCCGAAATATGGAAAGACTAAGGACAGCTAACAGGAATATCACATGACCCCAACGAAGCGTCTGTTGATGATCCTGAATACCATTATCTACATCATAAATTGATGCAAGCCAAATGGCTCGGTTCATGAAATGCACGAGCATGTAAGGAGAACATACTTGCATAAGCTTGAACTTCATAAAAAAGAAACACACTTACCTCTTCTCCACTCAAGAATAAGATATTCATCTCAAAGATATTATACTGAACTCAAAGATAATCAACTCAAGATATTAAACTCAAGATACTCAGCTCAAAATTCTCAAGGATAAGAAAAAAAATGCAATATATGGAACACCATTAAAAAGTAGATATTAACTCAACGATATTGAAGAATACAATAATAACTCTATTTGTATATATAAGTACAACATTATTATGTAGGAGATTCTCTAACCGACAACCATCGCTATGAGATATGTGATGATAGAACATCTCGCCCACGCTGCCAAAACTATCCTATACCTTGTCGGGGTATAGATTTGCTCAAATAAGTAAATCTACAAAGCTAAGCTTAAAAGCAATAAAGAATAATCGAAAAAATATGGCCTTCTCTATCCACATCGGCTACACGGTTTATGGAGACTTGAGTTATCGAAACTCGTACCCATATCACTGTTGTATACTACTCCCAAAATTTAACTAGCTCATATGTTTAAAACATACCCTGTTCTAAGATTTATGATAGTTACTTAAAAATCTTTCTTTTAGAAGACATAGTACTAAAATTACTCATGAAAACTCTTTTGGAAATTGGTGTTTTCTATTATCTTAAATGTTAAAACATTACTTTTCGAAATACTTAGTTCCCATCTATCATTTTTTAAAAACGAAATTGTATCTACTGTTCCGCAAAACACATTGTTAAAGTCCTAAAACAATTGTTAAAAAAAACGTCTTACAATATGGTTTGTGCAAAATTATATACATGGACGATTGAAGTTAATGGTTTCAATAACAATGCATAAAAATCAACACTTGAAAATCAAAAACTCCAAAACTCAAGGAGTCAATGATACTACTCTTCTCCAGAGTACTCGACTTGGACGGTTCATGCAGAATTATGGGCATGAACTACTCAATTCATGAACCTAATGATTCCTCTCATCTCAAGATTGCTCGACTCATAGGGTTCACGCGGAATTATGAGCATGAACTACTCAATTGAAGGACTTTCATGGGTAACATGTAGTAGCCCCATGATTAGGAATATAATCTCAAAGTAATCTATACCTAAAATTTGAAGATACTCCTCTTAAAGATAATCAACTGACGGAGTTCATGCGGAATTTATAGGCATGAACGACTTAACTCAAGGATCTAAATAAGAATATGGAACTCAGGTATGCAACTCTTCTCATTCTCATACTTAATTCCTCAAAACATAGCTCAAATAGATAATTGATCTCAAAGTATTCACAATTGAATTCAAAGACTTTCTTGAAGCCTACTCTTAATCTTTCTTAAATTTGAATTATGAATTATGAATTCAAGATTTATGATTCATAATAGTAAGAAATCGATGATAGTGTAGACTCATGAATACAGTCTCATAACCCTCATGATGACTTACTTGATTACTGAAATAAGTTATTAGAAATTGTAGAAGACTCCACAAAACGACTCAAAGGGACTATTTCAAACAACTCTGAAGAACAATTAAAACTTAATGCTTAATTCTACCTTGAATTTTAATTATGGATTTAAGGTTATTATTCGTATTATGAATGATTTCTAGGTGCTTAGACTACCTCTATTTTACTTGTACACTCTATATTTGGAGAGTAAAATAGAGAATGCACACTCCAACCCACCTCTAAATCACCCTCTATTCTCCATTTATAAAGAGGTGAATAGTAGTTCTCCAAATTTGGAGAACGACTATTCACCTCTCTTTCCATTTTTTCATTAGTATATTATTATTTCTATTACTTATTAATCAACATATTATTTCATATATAATTTCATTAATTAAATATCTAATATTCATAACTCTTTTTTAAATGTAATATAATATTTTTAAAAATATTTTTTGATATATACTATTTTAATTTCAAATTAATATATTTTTTATAATTTTCATGAATAAGAAAACTTTATTTTTTTTATTAGTTTTCATTTTAAAAAAAAAAAACAAAAAATAAAATGGCAAGATGAAAATTTTAATTTCAAAATACCATATATGATATGATAATTTAAATACAAGACAACAATGCAATACATAACATAATAATTTCAATACAAGACCACAATACAATACATAACATAATAATTTAAAGACAAGATAAAATACAATATATAACATAATAATTATTCATCACAATAATAATTTAGCAATCTGATAGGTCATTTCCAGATCTAGCTAGCACTACTCAGAAAAAAATTAGGATATGATTCCGAAAATTATTGTGATTGTGGTTGTGACTGCGGTTGTGATTGTTGATTTATTTTTTCAAGTATTCATTGTTGTTCTTGTTTCATGTATTCAGGAATATTTGGATAATTAATAGTTTTTCAATGCACCAATTCAAGACGTCGTAGAGTCTCCAACTCGAACTATAGAAGTGGTTGTAGATGAAAATCTCCGGTTTCAACAATTTTTAGCAAGACATAGAAAATTAAGCACAAAAATGCTCATTTTTATCTCCGTAATGCATTATAGAGCATATATGCGAGCAATGTAATGATTTTGAAAATTGAGTGTGTATGCAATTGTATGTCACTTTTATTTGAATTTGCCCCCCCCCCCCCCCCGCCTAATTATGTATTAATATTTCTTGCAATTTATGTTATTTAAAAATTTAAGATAAAATATTTTATATCACATCAAAAATTGTATAAGGTAATTATTTGGAAACAAAGAAATAAAGGATTTATATTATGAAAAAAGAAAATAAGAATGAAATAGTGATAATAATATAATATTCAGGAGAGAGAAACAGATTCCTCTTTAGAGAGTAAAATAGAAAATTGGGTTGGAGTTGACTGTCTGAAAAAATAGAGAACTCTATATTTGGAGAGTAAAATAGAGGATTGGTTTGGAGATTTGCTTAGAATTAGTAATCGATAGGGCTTGAAGGTACCCTTTTAAAGAACTCGGGCGGGGAAAACGACGAAGATTGGGTGGGGACAGGTGACCCTGGCGCATTGAGTAGAATAGGGAGATACCCTTTACCTACAAAGGTGTGGTTGAGGTGCACTAGCTGGCGCAGGGTGCCAGGCCCCAATCGAGATAACCTTGACGACTTGTCTTTTTTCGTTTTCTAACCCTAACTCACCTAAAATCTAATGGTTTCTTTCGGAATCACCTAGATTCGAATACCCAACCTAAGTACAAAATAATCTACTAAAATTAATTCTTAAAATCCATATGATTATCTCAAGAACTCATCGAAACCTAACAAAACAAGATTTAAAATGAACACTTTTCAGGATCTCATCAAGAACTTAAATTGCTCAATATTTATTTATAGATTCTCAAAAAGAAACTCATGATTAGCGTGTGGGTGACCGAACCCAACACTATGGAAGATTACATACCTTATAGAGATTAAACCCTTGTCGAAATCTGTAATGAAACCTCAAGAACCTTACGAAACCTTGACTTTTCTCTTCTTAAATTCTTTTCTGAACGCTTGCGTGACTATAATTGTTTAAACTGAACCAAATCAGTTTACACTCCTTGTAAATTACTAAAAAATAATTCAAATCTTATTTGTTAAGGAAAAGAGCAAAATACCCCTCCTGAATTCGAGTTACTCTCCTTAAATAGATAGTCTTACTTCAAACGGGCATATCTCCATCATAAGAGTTAGAAAATCAGCAAATTTTGTAACATAGGAAAGAGGACTCGTAGATCTTTAATTTGGTGTGTTATGTGTCTCCTAAAACATTATGTACCGAAAGTTATGGTCATTTTTAGTTGACCAAAACTTATAAGAACTAAGGAATGACTTGAATGAATTCTCTTTGATTCTTTTTAGAACTGAAGGTGCTATATCTAGTGACCTGACCTTAATACTTAAGAAATTTTGAATTTCTTGGAAATATCATACTCACGATGAGGGATGATTCGAGTCTTAGTTCAAAAAAATATTTGGGGGTGTCACGTGTACAATCAAAATGGGTTATAAATATTTATTATTAACATGCCTGCAAGATGAGTGAATTATATTCAAGAAAGTAATTACAATTTAAGTCATGCTTAAAGATCGTACATTAATTATACTTTTGTCTATTTGAAAAATAATTTATTTAAATTATTATACCATTGAATGAAATTCATTGAAAGCAATTTTTAGAAATTTTATAACAATTCAAGATTTCATGTCTCAATTTACGGTCAAAGTTATAACTTTTGACTGTTAAAACTAAATTGTACCATGTAAATTGGGACAGGAAATGTAATTATCTATATAATATAATAAATTCAACCAAGTACTATATATTCAAATAACTCTACTTAAAATTTAATGCTAGAAATGTGATGAGATCGTCAAAATATTATAAGTTATTTTGACTCAACAAAAAGATACTTCTTGTTTTTTTTAATGAAATTGACATTTTCTTTCTCAAAATAAGAGAGTGGTATGAGAAATTTTGATCATGAATTGTTGATAGTGAGTAAAGCAGCTTAAATACTTTATTCTTGCAAATTTTTCTTTTTCCGTAAGTTTATCAATCAGTAATGCAATTTTTAAAAATTTAATATAAAATTTGGTGTAGCCGATGAGTCAAATAAAATGACACAAATTGCTTTTACTAATTATTTACATTATCTATTAATTTCGATCCTCCTATTTATTTATATTTTTTCAAAATTTTATGAATATTTGAAATGATTGTTTGTGTGTTTTAGCTAGATGAAAATCATGCATGTAGTTTAAATTTTTGGCTCTTGTATGCCCACATTTTATTATTCACATATGTCGTTTGTAGATTATATTGGGTATATTACTGTTATTTTAACAAATAATTTTAAGGTTAATTAATAATTAAACCTTTTTTACATCATGTTTTTCTAGATTCAATTGTCTCATGATATTTTACGTATAATTTCAAAATATTTGATTCATTTCAGAATATTTTTTATTTTTATACAAAATACTTTTTTTTGTCTTTCTGTTCTCTGTATATCCTTATAGTTATTTCATTAATATTAAGTAAAAATTAGGCAAATCACATAGTATAAGAGAGAAATTATATCCCTACTATTTCTTTATTTATTAAAATTCCTTTTTAAGTGTTTTTCGGATACATAATATTATAGGCAGATACTTTAATTAATAACGACTGATACTTAAATTATTAAGTTGTTGTTACCAGTTTTAGCATTTAATAAGGGATTAAAAACAGAAATTAGTTGATCCCACAAATTACGCCTACGTTTCTTCGTTCAACCAATCAGTCATAAACCTCTAACTGAATTATAATTTTTAAATTTCAAATTGTGAAATCTTTTTCCTATTCTTCAAAAAAAAATTAAAACTTTGATTCAAACAATTTTGGGAACAAAATTTTGTGAAGATTCAAAATGAATATTTTGATCTTGTTAAGGCATTTTGGATCATGAGAAAGTGATGTTAGATACGAGCGATACAGAAGTGATGTGATAGCGGTTCGAGAAAATATTTCATTTGTAAATCCTATTTCAACAATTGCAACTGATTTGGGTATTGATGAATTGAAAAAGAAAAACATCATGATCAGATACATTGTTGAAGGTAATTTGTCTCCATTATGTATTAGGAATGATATGGGGGTGAAATTGTACATAATAATGAAGAAATATAAGGTAGGATTCAGTATGTATTCACTATGCATTGATACATCGGATAAAAGTGATGAGGAGATACAAAATTTTGATGCAATAACTGGTGAAATTGTGTGGTTGAAGGTGAAAAAAGGGACACAAACATGTACTTTCTTCCCGAAAGATTCTTGATGCTTGCTTTATAGAAGTACTTGTCTGCTCCATGTCTAATAATTCTCAAATTAGATACTTTATGAAGTACTTTTAGATTACTATTTTATGATGTGATAAATGAAAAATGTTATGTTTTCAGTTCTGGTTACATCTTTTGATTCTTAATTTTTGATAAAGATAGTTTGGTATGCATTGTTGTGTGTCTGATACTTAATTGTTTATAAATTTTGTATTGGATAGAATAATAGTATCAATAGTTGTTATGTGTGCCAAAGTTAAAAGAAAAAAAGGTATCATTTGAAGCAACGATATATCATATACATATTATCTTTTTTCAAAATTTGTATCTACTAATAATAAAGTATCAGATATTCTGCAATTCAAACAATGATGTTGATACTTAACATAAAAATCTTTAATGTAATACATAAAAATGTAAAATTGAACTTGATACATACTATTATAAATCAGTCAAATTGATACTTAATAGAAACAATAAGCTTTAATATGATACATAAAAATGTAAAATTGTACTTGATACATAATTCTAACTACATATTATAAATCAATCAAATTGAAACTTAATGAAAACAATAAGCCAACTGATGAAACATTATGTTGTTTACCTTGAAAGGTAACTAAGTAATTTTGAAAGGTTCAATGGTTCCATCACCATATAAGAAATTGTCTTGCCATCTCGATAAAAGAATGCTTCGACAGTCACGAAAAGAAAGAAAAAGAACTCAAGTGACAAGCCAAATATGAGCAGAAACCGTTGTCGACGTTATAGACATGAAAGTCACAATACGCGATCTTGTACTTTCTTACCCAAAGAAAAGTGATATATTTTTTTTTAGAAAAATACATTCAACTTCAAATATAGTGAAGTGTTACTATTAAATAATAATATATAGAAATTTGTTCATCTTTTTGTATATTTCTGGTGGAAAATAATTTAATCACATTTTTAAATTATTAAATTTTATAATCTGGTAAAATATTTATATAATATATATATTTTTATTTTAATAATAATGTATATGATACATCATGATTGTAAACGAGCGTACTTACTGCAACTTTTGTTGAGTATCACATATAAAAAGAAGATAAAATAATATATTTTATACATTAATTTATGTAATTGGTACATGTTGAAATATTCATTTTCGTGGTTAGATATAAACTGTATCTTTAACTTAATAAACAACCTCTTGAATGATAAAATTTGTGATACACACATTAATAAAACTTTTTGTATCAGATAATTTTAAAAGTATCCTATTTTTTGTTGTATACCACAAGCACTACAATTATAACCAAAAAAATAAAGAAAAATAAACACATTGTGATCAAAAGTAAAATACATCAAAATTTATATTCAAAATAACAAAATATTCAGAGAAATACCCATTTATCCAGAAACCAACCTCCTAAAATTGTTAATCCTAGATCATTTTCTTTAAAGATGACACACCCACATAGTAGACGCAAAAATTCTATCCTATTCTGGGGGTTCTTCCACATTCACTTTAAAAGATGAAGTTTCATCCTTCTTCGATTTCATCTTTTAAAAATATTATCCTTATTCATTGTTAATGAATCCTACAAGCTTTTAGATCTATTTTCAGCCAATCATCATCGTCAGAATCATAATTAGTTGATTAGATCTATTTTCATGAAAGTTTCCATCATCAAAAAAATAAACAACGTACCATACTGAAAAGACAGAGAATAATTCTATGTATAAGAAAATTGTAAATTAAAAAAAATAAAATTAATAAAAAACGAAATCTAAAGAATTGGAAATAATAAATTGATGAAGAAATAGTTCTACATCTTTAGGAACTTGAAATTGATGAACTTGAGAGAGAATATATTTGAAATTAGAAAATTGAATGATTGATGTAACTCTTAATATATGAGAGTGATTTAGGCGTAAAAGGAACATAAATGTTGGATTAAAAGGGATGTAAATAATGTATATGGAAAATGAGAGAAAAAAGAAAGAGATGGATTTTTGAAATATTTTGAAAAGGTAGGGAATTTAAGAAATTATGGAAAGAAAGATTCTGTAGTTAGATAATTTTTCCTAATATTAATATGTACT
Organism: Solanum peruvianum; assembly: GCA_027705065.1. Classification (NCBI taxonomy): domain Eukaryota; kingdom Viridiplantae; phylum Streptophyta; class Magnoliopsida; order Solanales; family Solanaceae; genus Solanum; species Solanum peruvianum. The sequence continues at coordinate 24,245 of JAKWJD010001456.1, read as the reverse complement.
CTAGTATGGGCAACTTTCACATATAGCCACTTTAAAATAGCCTAAATACTCTCCATAACTATAGTTTGATAAATACAATTCTTAGCTACATGTTATTAAGAGGCGAGAGGCGAGCGAGACAGTAAGAGATAGGAGAGAGACAAGAGAGGGGGAAAAGAGTCGGAGAAAGGTGAATTATATATGCATATTGGTTATATAATTGTACATATATATACATATTTGTATAAATGGCAAGAGAGATAGGGAGGAGGAGATGAGAGGCGAGCGAGACTGGCAGGGGGAGGAGAGAGGCAAAGAGAGAGAGGTGAATTATATATGTATAAAATTATATATTATGTAAATATATTTGTATATATGGAAAGCGATATTGAGAGAGGGAGGATAGGTGAGTGAAAATGAGAGGTGGAGGAGAGAGACGGGCGAGAGGGGGCAGAGAGTGGAGAGAGGGGAATGGTAAATGTATATAGGTTTAATAATTGTATAATATACATATGTATTTGTATATCCTGGCGAATTATACGTATACAAATGTGACTAATTATAAAAACTCGACGTCAACCCACGTAATTAATGTATAGTGTCAGTCGTGAGTGATAGTTATAGCAAACTATAACTATGATGAGTAATTAAATAGTATAAGTTTGTTTACCTGCGTAATTTAGTATTATATATATTTTTGTATATTGTTATGAGTATTTCATTGATATTAATGTGTACTCAACATTTTAAATATTATATATTTACTTTATCTTATATAGTTAAATTATTTAATGAATAAATAACCTCACAGCAAATATAATAACTACATTTGTTTTCAAAAAAATTTATCAGATATTCTCTTATGTGTAGATGGTAGAGAAATAACGAAATAAAATAATAAATAATCATCTATTTTACAATTGAATCATTACATTTTGATTGTTAAGACTAGGCCAAATGAAGAAAGAATTTGAGCCAGAAAAAATTTTGGGTAGTGACTTGAAAATTTTTGCTAGGTCAATCTCAGAAGAAATCTGGACTATGTGAAATCCAGGGCCACCCTAGAACGAATACTGTATAGGATACGTTGATATTTTCTTGTATCCAAGACATTAAGGGAGTCATAGTGTTTTACATAATCAAATTAGGATGAGTAAAACTCTCGAAATCGAACCTGAAATGAAGGGGATATTTTGGGACATCAAAGAAAGAAGATATATTGTGAAAACTTGACTTCTCAGGGAATTCCAAGTCTTTGAAGTTGATATAGTCTTCTATAGAGATAACTTCCATTATAGAGGTTATGATTAAGCACTATAGCAGGGATAAAACTAGTATAGCGGGGTTCATGCCAATATAGCGGGTCAGAATCTTTATAGTGGGGTCAGTCAGTATTTTATGCATAAAAAGATTCAAAACCTCCTATATTATGTACTATTTTCATGACATTGAGAGGGGTGATTTTGTGTTGTTTGTACTTGATATTCCAAAGAATTTGTCGATAAAGATAAGATTGATACTCCTCAATATTGTAATTTGATTTTTAAGGTTTAGAATCTGAGATATAACTTTTGGGGGAGGGGCTTTGACTTGATTTATGGATGGGAAAGTCTTCTGTTAGTTAGAATGATCATGAATTGCCATGGGAAATTTTTGGTTTTTAATCTTTGTATATTTAAGCCATTTTCATTGATTGTTGTGTTCATTTATTATTTTAGACAAGAAACCAAACCAAGACACTAAAAGGAGAGTGTCCGATTTCTTTATAGCGTCCAACCTTCATAAGAGGTCGATAATGGTTGGATGTTTTCCGATTTATGTATATATGCATGTCTATTGATTTATAGTATCATTGTGGAGAGCCTGTTAGGAAAAATTGGGAGAATATAAAGTGACATCATGTTAATGATATTATGCAATAAACATGTTTACTTGTGGTTTCAAGTCGTATTATTAATTCCGATTTTGATTGTGCATGATTGCGGATTGGCTCGGCTACCGCACCGGTAGAGGAATAGGTTGACTCGTATATCACGTCTGATATAAATACTAACTCTAGTTGGCTTGAGTACTACATCGATACACTAACAATTTTTTTGTGCGTTCCTTAAAAGAACTGAGTATATATATGTGCATTATTGCTCCATGAGTGAAGTGAATTTACTTTTTTATAAAGTGGTGTACGTATATCATATCCATGAATAGCATGAGTTATTTAAAGGTGATTTGGACTCAGGTATGACTCGTACATGATCATGTAAGACATGTTTCATGTGTATGTTAGCTCAAGATGAGGACTCGGGGTCAATCTTAAAATTTCTTAAATTCTTGATCTCCTGATCACTAATTCATTATCTTGTGCATGTACCCTTTTATAAGGTTTGTTAGTTTTTTTTTCTACTTTTCATTTATTATTATTTGTCACGACCCAAAACCGAGCCGTGACTGGCACCCACACTTAACCTACTATGTGAGCGAACCAACCAATCTAAACCCCAACATTTCAAACATAATTAACAAAATACAATGCGGAAGACTTAAACTCATTAATAAAATCAATTCAATAACTATTATTATCCCCAAAATCTGGAAGTCATCATCACAAGAACATCTATCCTCAAATTACTAAACTAAGAGTATCTAAGAAAGCAAAAACAAGTAAAAAGCTAGTCCATGCCGGAAGTTCAAGGCATCAAGACTTGAAGAAGAAGATCCAGTCCAAGCTAGAAGCATTAGCTCACCCTGAATTTCCGATGTAGTGAAGACTGGCTAGAGTTGCGGTTGATTTGAAGACGACGGCACGTTTGCTGCACTCCACAAATACAAAGAAAGAAACATACAAGTAGGGGTCAGTACACAACACAAGTACTGAGTAGGTATCATCGGCCAACTCAAAATAGAAAACAGTATATATAAGTTAATATCATAAATCAACTATAATACCCAACATGTAGCAACAACAAGTATTATAATCATCAATAAGTACTACCAAGTTCATCCATGAGGACTCAAGCCTCAATACCATACTCATTTGGGAATTAGGTTCATTAGATTGAGTATATTAACATCTTTCAAGATTCATTATCTGTCTTCCTCTTGTGTCGGTACGTGACACTCCGCTCCCCTACTACTATGTGTCGGTACGTGACACTCTGATCCACTACTTCTACGTGTCGGTTCGTGACACCCGATCCCCTAATACTATGTGTCGGAACGTGACACTCCGATCCCCTAATTCTACGTGTCGGTTCGTGACACCCGATCCCTTAATTCTATGTGTCGGAAAGTGACACTCCTATCCACTAATCTTATTCTATCAATTCATCAAGCCTTCTGTTATACCAAGGCATCATCAATCTCATTACTTTAGTTCACCAAGCCTTCTTTTATACTAAGGCATCATCATTAACAAAGTAGATTAGGGTTTCTTCAAGATTTAGGATTCAATAGCTTCATCGTGCTTATTTTATCACAATCATATAATCACATTCATGCAACCATACAATTAAGCATATAGAAGGGTTTACAATACTACCAATACATATCATTCGCTATTAAGAGTTTACTACAAATAGTATCAAAACCAAACCTACCTCCACAGAAGAGTTTGATCAAGCAAGCAATTTCCCAAAGCTTTGTTTCCTCTTCGTTTCTCTCTCTCGATCGATCACTTCTCCCTCCCTTTGTTCCTTCTATTTTTCTTATTCAAACCCTCTTTATTTTACCCTAATTAGCATATAATTAAGTATAAAAGATGACAATAGTAACCCACGGACCGTCACAGACCCTTTAATGGAATTGAGTCTCTGAACTCTGTAACGGAGCAGCAGGAAGGACCGTCGCAGGCACGACGGACCGTCACAGGTTGCGTAATCCCAGGCTGGGTCGGATTTCTGGTTAAGTTTTAAAGGGGCGTTTTGGACTATTCCTGCTATTGTCATCTTTTATACTTAATTATATGCTAATTAGGGTAAAATAAAGAGGGTTTGAATAAGAAAAATAGAAAGAACAAAGGGAGGGAGAAGTGATCGATCGAGAGAGAGAAACGAAGAGGAAACAAAGCTTTGGGAAATTGCTTGCTTGATCAAACTCTTCTGTGGAGGTAGGTAATGGTTTTGATACTATTCGTAGTAAACTCTTAATAGCGAATGATATGTATTGGTAGTATTGTAAACCCTTCTATATGCTTAATTGTATGGTTGCATGAATGTGATTATATGATTGTGATAAAATAAGCATGATGAAGCTATTGAATCCTAAATCTTGAAGAAACCCTAATCTACTTTGTTAATGATGATGCCTTAATATAAAAGAAGGCTTGGTGAACTAAAGTAATGAGATTGATGATGCCTTGGTATAACAGAAGGCTTGATGAATTGATAGAATGAGATTAGTGGATCGGAGTATCACGTTCCGACACATATAATTAAGGGATCGGGTGTCACGAACCGACACGTAAAATTAGGGGATCGGAGTGTCACGTACCGACACATAGTATTAGGGGATCGGGTGTCACGAACCGACACGTAGAAGTAGTGGATCGGAGTGTCACGTACCGACACATAGTAGTAGGGGAGCGGAGTGTCACGTACCGACACAAGAGGAAGAAAGATAATGAATCTTGAAAGATGTTAATATACTCAATCTAATGAACCTAATTTCCAAATGAGTATGGTATTGAGGCTTGGGTCCTCATGGATGAACTTGGTAGTACTTGTTGATGATTATAGTACTTGTTGTTGCTACATGTTGAGTATTATAGTTGATTTATGATATAAACTGATATATACTATTTTCTATTTTGAGTTGGCCGATGATACCTACTTAGTACTTGTGTTGTGTACTGACCCCTACTTGTATGTTTCTTTCTTTGTATTTGTGGAGTGCAGCAAACGTACCGTCGTCTTCAACTCAACCGCATCTCTATCCAGTCTTCATTACACCGGGATTCAGGGTGAACTAATGCTTCTATCTTGGACTGGATCTTGTTCTTCAAGTCTTTATCAAGCCTTCTTTATTACCAAGGCATCATCATTAACGAAGAGATTAGGGTTTTTCAAGATTTGGGATTCAATAACTTCATCATGCTCATATAATCACAATTATATAATCACATTCATACAAGCATACAATTAAGCACATAGCAGGGTTTTACAGTACTATCAATACATATCATTCGCTATTAAGAGTTCACTACGAATATCGTAAAAACCATAACCTACCTCCACCGAGGATAGTGATCAAGCAAGCAATTTCCCCAAAGATTTGTTCTTCTTCTTATCGATCGATTCTCTCTCCCTTCTTGTTCTTTCTAGTTTTCTTATTCAAACCCTCTTTCTTTTACCCTAATTAGCATATAATTAAGTATAAAAGATGACAATAATACCCCACCAATTAACTCAAGGTTACCTCTTTTAACCCCCAAGTAATTAGACTTGTTAACATTAACCCACTAACTTTATAATTAAGGCAGGAATAGTCAAAAACGTCCCTTAAAACGTGTAAAAAAATCCGACCCATACAGGGATTACGCAACCTGTGACGGCCCGTCGTGCCTGCGACGGTCCGTCCTGCAGGTCGTCGCAAAGTTTAGAGACTCAATTTCCACCAAAGAGTCTGTGACGGTCTGTCACGCCTGTGACGGTCCGTCCTGCCATTCCGTCATGAAGTTCTGAGAGTCGATTTCAGTACCCAATTTCAGAATTTCTAAGTGTTTTGAAACGAGACCTTGCGACGGTCCGTCGTGCCCATGACGGTCCGTGGTGGGGTCCGTCGTCTCAGCCAGTTTTTCCAGAAATAAAATCTGCTACTCAAAACGACTAACCAGGTCGTTACAATAGATACAAATTTACCCATCGTTCGTCCTCGAACGATCACAAGAAAAGAAACAAGGGCGAAAGGGAGTACCTGAATCTGTAAAGAGATGTGGGTATTTTTCTCGCATATCAGCCTCCTTCTCCCAAGTGGCCTCTTCAATTGGTCGATTCTTCCATTGAACTTTGATGGATGTAATCTCCCTTGACCTCAACTTGCGGACTTCTCTATCTAAAATGGCAACAGGTTCCTCCTCATAAGACAAATTCTCATCAAGCAAAACTGAATCCCAACGGATAATGTAGTTTCCATCCCCATGGTATCTTTTCAACATGGACACATGAAATACCGGATGCACTCTGGACAGCCCTGGAGGCAAGGCTAATTCGTAAGCCACCTCCCCTACTCACTTAAGTACTTCAAAGGGTCCAATATACCTTGGACTAAGCTTACCTCTTTTTCCAAACCGCATCACCCCTTTCATGGGAGAAACCTTCAACAAGACTTGTTCACCCTCCATAAACTCCAAGTCTCTAACCTTTTGATCTGCATACTCCTTTTGCCTACTTTGCGCCGCTAGAAGCTTTTCTTGAATAGATTTCACCTTCTCCATTGAATCCTTCAACAGATCAGTACCCCAAGGTCTAACCTCAAATGCATCAAACCAACCAATGGGAGACCTACATCTCCTCCCATACAATGATTCAAATGGAGCCATGTCAATGCTGGAGTGATAGCTATTATTATATGAAAAAACTCCGCTAAGGGTAAGAAGTTATCTCAATGACCACCAAATTCTATCACACATGCACGAAGCATATCCTCCAATACTTGAATCGTTCGCTCAGACTGACCATCAGTCTGAGGGTGAAACACAGTACTAAGGTCCAACCTAGTACCTAATTCCGCATGCAATGTTCTCTAAAACTTAGAAGTAAACTGCATACCTCTATCTGATATAATGGAAAGTGGAACTCTATGCAGTCGAACGATTTCTGAGATGTAGATTTTGGCTAACTTCTCTGCATTGTAGGTCACCTTGACCGGAATGAAGTGAGCAGACTTAGTTAACCTATCAACAATCACCCAAATGGAATCAAACTTACTTTATGTCTTTGGAAGACCAACCACGAAGTCCATTGCAATTCTCTCCCACTTCCATTCAGGAATGGGCATTCTCTGAAGTGTTCCTCCGGGCCTCTGGTGTTCATACTTTACTTGTTGACAATTTGGGCATTTGGCAACAAAATCAACAATGTCGCGCTTCATTCTACTCCACCAAAAGTGTTGTTTTAGGTCACGGTACATCTTGGTTGCACCAGGATGTATAGAATATCCGGAACTATGGGCCTCTGTGAGAATGGTGTTGATCAAATCATCAACACGGGGCACACATACCCTTCCCTTAATCCCCAAAACACCTTCCTCATCAATTAGTGCTTCTTTAGCCTTTCCTCGCAACACTTTATCTCGGATCCGGATCAATTTCTCATCGTTAAACTGCTTTCGGTTAATCTTGTCAAGTAAGGAAGATCTTGCCTCCACACAAGCTAACAATCCTCCCTTCTCATTTATTTATAACCTCATAAGGTCATTAGCCAGAATCTGAACCTCTCTAGCCAATGGGCGTCTAGAAACTTGCAAATGGGCTAGACTTCCCATGCTTCCGGCCTTTCTACTTAAAGCATCCGCCACAACATTTGCTTTTCCCGGATGATACAGAATAGTGATATCGTAGTCCTTCAGTAGTTCCATCCATCTCCTCTGTCTCAAATTCAAATCCTTCTGAGAAAAGACATATTGTAGGCTACGATGATCCGCATAGACTTCACACTTAACCCCATACAAATAGTGTCTCCATTGCTTTAGTGCAAATACTACCGCAGCCAACTCCAAATCATGGGTCGGATAGTTATGTTCATGCACCTTTAATTGCCTCGAAGCATAAGCAATCACATTCTTCTCTTGCATTAGCACTACACCCAAACCCGAATAGGATGCATCACAATAAACGATGAAGTTTTTACCCTCTACTGGCAAGGTAAGAATTTGTGCAGTAGTCAACAAGGTCTTGAGCTTCTGAAAGCTTTCCTCACACTCATCCGACCATACAAATGGAACATTCTGCTTAGTCAAGTTCGTTAATTGGGAAGCAATAGAAGAGAATCCCTTGACAAATTGGCGGTAGTAGCTAGCTAAACCAACAAAGCTCCTTATTTCTGACACGTTAGTAGGTCTTACCCAATTTTTCACTGTCTCAATCTTAGATGGATCCACCATCACTCCATCCTTAGAAACTACGTGTCCCAAGAAGGACACTGAATCTAGCCAAAACTCACACTTGGAGAATTTGGCATAAAGCTTTTTCTTCCTCAACAACTCTAATACCATTCTCAAATGTTCCTCATGTTCCTTCTTACTCTTTGAGTATATCAGTATATCATCAATAAATACGATCACAAAGAGATCAAGATATGGATTAAAAATCTCATTCATCAAGCTCATGAAAGCAGCAGGGGCATTCGTGAGACCAAAAGACATCACTACAAATTCGTAATGCCCATACCTGGTTCGAAAAGCAGTCTTTAGCACATCCGTTGCCCGTATTTTCAATTGATGATAACCGGATCTCAAGTCAATTTTAGAGAAGACACAAGCACCTTGTAACTGATCGAACAAGTCATCAATGCGAGGAAGAGGATACTTGTTCTTAATAGTTACCTTGTTCAGTTGTCTATAGTCTATGCACATCCGAAAACTCCCATCCTTCTTCTTCACAAATAACACCGGAGCACCCCACGGAGATGCACTTGGTCTAATGAAGCCTTTGCTCAACAACTCTTGAAGTTGGGCCTTTAACTCTCTAATTATTCGCGGGAGCCATTCTATAAGGGGGTATAGAAATGGGGCGAGTACCTGGTTCAAGATCAATACAGAAGTCAATATCCTATCCTATCCGGTGGCATACCAGGAAGATCTGCAGGGAACACATCCAAAAACTCATGCTACCGAAACCGACTCAATCGAAGTACTTGGGTAGTATCATCCCGGAGTTGTGCCAAGAAAGCTAAACAACCCTTACTAACCATTCCCTTAGCACGAAGAAAGGAGACGATACGAACCGGATTGGAAGTGTGGTCGCCCTCCCACACTAAGGGGTCTGTCCCAGGCTTGGCTAACGTCATAGTTTTAGCATTACAATCCAAGATCGCAAAATTCGGAGAAAGCCAAGTCATACCCAGAATTACATCAAAGTCAACCATTTCTAAGATGACCAAATCTACATAAGTGTTGCTTCCCACAAAATTCACCAAACAAAACCTATATACCTTTTCAACTATCACAGACTCACCCACCGGAGTAGAAACACGAATAGGCATGTCAAGTAATTCACAATAAATTTAGACCATTAGCAAATGAGGAAGATACATAAGAGAATGTGGATCCAGGATCAAACAATACAGAAGCCATGCAATCACAAATCAAAAGATTACCTGTGATGACAGCATCTGATGTCTCCGCTTCAGACCTCCCAGGAAAAGCATAACAATGGGCCCCATTACTTGTCTGTCTGTTGCCCCTACCATGTTGTGTTCTAGTGGCTCCAGTTTGCCCATCACCTCTGCCGTTTTGGTGACCACCATTACCTCGACCACCACGTCCTCCTGAATATCGGCCTCTACCATGACCACCTCTACCTCTAGCTATCGGGGGTCCATAACTCTGTTTTGGACAATTCCTCCTAATATGTTCAGTCTCCCCACATCCATAACACTCTCTGGAGTCAAGCATAGGTCTCTCAGAGAATTGTTGACCGGTCTGAGGTGGACCCCCAACTACAGTCTGTAGTGAAGACTGAATGGGTCGAACTGAGTAACCTCCGGAACTCTGTCCTCTAGAGTAAGAACCATTAAACTCACCTCCCTTTCGAAACCTTTTTGATGTCGATGTCGTGGTGAAGTCATCGGGCTTCACTCCTTCCACCTCTATCACGAAGTCTACCACTTCTTGGAAGGATTTTGCCGTAGCCGCTACCTGTAAGGCCGAAATCCGCAACTCTGACCTCAACCCCTTAACAAACCGGCGAATCCGCTCTTGTGGACTGAAACAAAGTTGGGTGGCGTACCTGGATAATGCACGAAACTTAGCCTCATATGCATTAACCGACATCCTACCTTGCTCTAGGCTCAAGAACTCATCCCTTTTCCTATCCCTCAAAGTCCGGGGGATATACTTCTCTACAAACAAGCTAGAGAATGAGGCCCAAGTCATAGGTGTTTCCTCTGTCGGTTGACACTCAACATGTGACCGCCACCACATTTTGGCGTTTCCTTGGAACTGATAAGTCGCAAACTCAACACCAAACCGTTCCACTATACCCATCTTGTGTAGTAGCTCATGACAGTCAACCAGAAAATCGTAAGCATCCTCAGATTCAGCACCCTTGAAGACTGGAGGTTTCAATTTCAAGAACTTACTGAAAAGTTCATGCTGATCATTTGTCATTATAGGCCCAGTAGTCAGACGTGGAAACGTGCCTATGTCCAATGAGGCATCCATACGAGGAGCCATAGTGGCTGCATGTTGTACCTCTGAAACCGGAGGTGTTGGTGCAGAAAACACTGGAGGTGCCTGACCCTGATCAGATAACCCGCTAAGATAAGCAAGAACCTGATTGATCATCTATGGGGTAGGTTGGGGTGGCAATTCCTCATTTTGCACTTGTTCATTCTCCCCTTCCTCACCCTCTCTTTCTACTTCCTCAGTCGGTGGAGGAGTCACCGCCCTAGCATCAGATGGGCTAGGTACTCGTCCTCTCCCTCTAGAGGACGTCCTCCCACGACCTCTACCACGGCCTCTTGCCACTGCTCTTCCTCGAGCCACAGCCCCAGTGGCTGGCTCAGACGTTTCTTGTCTTGCCGGTGTCGGTGTTGGTGTTGGCGCAGTCGTTGCTCTAGTTCTAACCATCTGCGAAATAGAGTGAAGATGGTCAGATACCAATTTGTATCACCTAGATACTAATTGGATTCAAGTAGTAGCAAGAAAGAAAGAAAGAAAGAATGGAATTTTCCTAAAGTCTTATAGCCTCTCAAAGAAAAGTAAAGGTGTCCCCCTACCGTTCCTTAAGACTCTACTAGACTCGTTCTTGTGTGATGAGACCAATGAACCTAATGCTCTGATACCAAGTTTGTCACGACCCAAAACCGGGCCGCGACTGGCACCCACATTTACCCTCCTATGTGAGCGAACCAACCAATCTAACCCTTAACATTTCAATATATATATATCAACAGGAAGTAATACGGAAGACTTAAACTCATTAATAAAAACCAATTCAATAACTATTAAAAATTCAACAACTATTATTCCCCAAAATCTGGAAGTCATCACCACAAGAACATCTATCCTCAAATTACTAAACTAAGAGTATCTAAGAAAACAAAAGCAAGTAAAAAGCTAGTCCATGCCGGAAGTTCAAGGCATCAAGACTTGAAGAATATCCAGTCCAAGCTAGAAGAATTAGCTCACCCTGAAGATCCGGTATGACGAAGACTGGCTAGAATTACTGTTGGGTTGAAGACGACGGCACGTTTGCTGCACTCCACAAATAACAAAGAAGAAAACATAAAAGTAGGGGGTCAGTACAACCACAAGTACTGAGTAGATATCATCGGCTAACTCAAAATAAAAGACAATATATATATCAAGTAATATTGTAAAATCAACTATGATGCTCAACATGTAGCAACAACAAGTACTATATCATTAACAATTACCGTCAAGTTCACACATGAGGACTGAAGCCTCAATACCATACTCATTTGGAGATTAGATTCATTAGATTGAGTATATTAGCATCTTTCAAGATTCATTATCTTTATTCCTCTTGTGTCGGTACGTGACACTCCGATCCCCTACTACTATGTGTCGGAACGGGACACTCCGATCCCCTACTACTATGTGTCGGAACGTGACACTCCGATCCCCTAAATCTACGTGTCGGTTCGTGACACCCGATCCCCTAAATCTACGTATCGGTTCGTGACACCCGATCCCCTAAATCTACGTGTCGGTTCGTGACACTCGATCCCTTAATTCTATGTGTCGGAACGTGACACTCCGATCCCCTAATCTCATTCTATCAATTCATCAAGCCTTCTCTTATACCAAGGCATCATCATTCTCATTACTTTAGTTCATCAAGCCTTTTCTTATACTAAGGCATCATAAATCTCATTACTTTAGTTTATCAAGCCTTCTTTATTACCAAGGCATCATCATTAACGAAGAGATTAGGTTTTTCAAGATTTGGGATTCAATAACTTCATCATGCTCATATAATCACAATTATATAATCACATTCATACAAGCATACAATTAAGCACATAGCAGGGTTTTACAGTACTATCAATACATATCATTCGCTATTAAGTGTTCACTACGAATATCGTAAAAACAATAACCTACCTCCACCGAAGATTAGTGATCAAGCAAGCAATTTCCCCAAAGATTTGTTCTTCTTCTTCTCGATCGATTCTCTCTCTCCCTTCTTGTTCTTTCTAGTTTTCTTATTCAAACCCTCTTTCTTTTACCCTAATTAGCATATAATTAAGTATAAAAGATGACAATAATACCCCACCAATTAACTCAAGGTTACCTCTTTTAACCCCCAAGTAATTAGACTTGTTAACATTAACCCACTAACTTTATAATTAAGGCAGGAATAGTCAAAAACGTCCCTTAAAACGTGTAAAAAAATCCGACCCAGACAGGGATTACGCAACCTGTGACGGCCCGTCGTGCCTGCGACGGTCCGTCCTGCAGGTCGTCGCAAAGTTCAGAGACTCAATTTCCACCAAAGAGTCTGTGACGGTCCGTCCTGCCATTCCGTCACGAAGTTCAGAGAGTCGATTTCAGTACCCAATTTCAGAATTTCTAAGTGTTTTGAAACGAGACCTTGCGAGGGTCCGTCGTGCCCATGACGGTCCGTCGTGGGGTCCGTCGTCTTAGCCAGTTTTTCCAGAAATAAAATCTGCTGCTCAAAACGACTAACCTGGTCGTTACAAATATAAGTTTTGAATGTAGTAATTGATGCTTATCGTGATAAACGAAACAACTTCAAGTACAATTATCTACGATCGTGCAATAGTATAGTAACTCAATCAAGGGTTGGGGTCATGTCCCAAGGAAGTGTTCGTTGGAATATCATTCGAATTAGTTGTAGCTAATGAAACTAATGATTACAAACAAAGTAAATCAATGGGTGACACAAAATTGTCAAATATCAAGAGGGTTTTTTTTTACAAGTAGTAAAAATACTAAAATTAACAAGGAAATCTAAGAAATGAGAGGGGAATTATTGGAATGTAACCGCAATACAGATTAATCTAGATTATTGTTACATGCATTCGATAAAAGATTTATAGAATAATAGTGACTAGTCTAAGATTTACGTAAAAATAAGTTCTTTCTCGAGCAACTTATCCCAACTCAAATAAGATTCTCTCAGCACCCACATGCCGCATGAAGACCAGCTTACGACTTACCTGACTCACTCTCTCAAGCTGAGTGTTAGGATATGGGGCTAGGGCTCACTCTCTCTAGCAGAGCCTCATGTCGACCCACTCCTTACGTAATCAATCTAGTTGTCTTAGTTTCAGACTTCTCTCTCGAGCAAGACTAAAACACATAAATGGACTTGTATTTGTAACTACAAATTTTCCTAACTCATCCACAACTACAAGAAGAAATCACCATTAAACTACAACTAATATGGAAGCAGACAAGACCCAACAACAATCTTAACCTGAATTTGTTAAATCACGCCCCAAGAATGATGTTTTTCAGCTAAACATCAAAAGATAAAAATTGTACCTTCAATGATGTTGAAATCAAATAGGTATGGAAAATTAAGTATATTTAGGCAAAACAAGAAAAATAAGGAAGATCCACTTTATAATTGAAAGAGATGAAATCCTCTTCTTCTTCAAGGTTTCAAAACCCTCTCAAACTTGGAGTAAAAATATTTAAACTAATATTCAAGATTTAAAATAAGAATAATGTTTGACTATCTCAAAAAACTAAAACTCTAGCTAGTTTTAATAGTTTTTAGATTTGAGCTGCAGTGGATTGTTCGACGACATTAGTCAGAACCGCTGACAGATTCGGCGATTCCCCCATTGGCGTAGTTCACCACGTTCTGGTACAGCCTTCCACATCATCATGCTTCGGTCCATTGGGTGATATGGTACAGCTTACTCCGAAATGTGCCAACTACTTATTTCCTCGCTAATTTGATCCTTTCCTTCACGACTCAGCACAGTAGGCGAAGAATGCCTTATTGGCAATCTTCCAAGTGGACTAGGCGATCCTCAAACTTCCATTTCTTCGTTCTTTTCAACCTTTTTGTCCTTTTTCATGACATATCTACACGCTTTTTTTAGGAACTACGCAAATTCCTCAATTTTCGTAAGCCCATGGATCTGGTGCATGATATTTTTTTCTCAAAAAACTTTATAGGGACCTCTGTATTGATTTGGGGAACCATCATATATACTTACACAATTTTTTTCAAGACAAGCCCCTTTTTGGGAATTACGCAAATTAGTCAAGTTTTTGTGTGTATTAGCCTATGGTTTGGCCACCAAAGCACCCAAATTTTTTTCTCAAAAAACTTTATGAGTACCTCCATATTGAGTTTTGGGAACCATCACGTATTCTCACAATATTTTTTTAAGGCCATTTTTCAAAAATTGTGCAAATTCCTCAAGACTTAAATAGAATGTCACCTAAGCATAAAAATGATTTTGGCTTTGATGAATACTTTGAAGTACCTTTTGTGGGTGACTCTGGTGGGGTTTCTCTTCTATGGGTCTCTAGCATGATTATTGTGACACATCTTTCTCAATCTACTTAGGAGCTTTATGTCATGATTCAGGTCATCCCTAACCGTGTCTTTTGTACAATGAGCATTATATATGCTAGCAATCTTGTAGCAAATCGTAAACTCTTATGGGACAGTTTATTTATACTCTTTGTCTATATATATTCATGGTCCTTGGTTGGTTGCTGGAGATTTCAACGACATGTTTCGTCAAAAAGATAAATGGGTATGGGTGTTGTAACTTATAGTCGTAAAAACAATTCTGACTTTAAAAATTGCGTTAATCGTTGTCAACTTTTAGTCCTTGGCTTTAAGGGCAGTAGATATACATGGTCCAATCTTCGAAAAAGGAATCATAGTCTTATCCTAGAAAGACTTGATCGATGTTTCATCAACTATAATTGGTTGAATTATTACCCAATACCTTTGTCATCCACCTCCCAAAAACTTACTCTGGCCATAATCCTCTCCAAATTAACCTCTTCAATGTTTTGTTCACCCTCGAGTTAAACCTTTCATGTTAGAGAATTTCTGGTATCGCCGTTCATGTTAGAGAACTTCTGGTATCGCCGCCCTGATTTCCAAAACAGTGTCCATCAGTGCTAGCAAAAACATTCCTATGAAGAGGCAAATTATATTATTAAGGGAAATATTACTCCTTGGAGCAACAACAATTTTGGCAACATTTTTAAAAAAAATAAAATCCTTCTCGCTAGGCTGTCAGGCATCCAAAAAGCCTCTAACTACCCCTATAGTTCTTTTCTCCAAAATCTCGAAAGTACTCTTACTCGTGAGTACAATAATATCCTTAAAATGGATGAGGATTGCTGGAAGATTTGCTCTAGGATCAACTTGCTTAATAACAGAGATGCAAAAACTAAATTTTTCTATAAGTTTGTAACCAAAAGGAGAATGAAAAATAGGGCCTTATTCTTCCTCTATCTCAAAATTTAATTTTGTGAATAACTATTTAGGAACATCTCCGCATCGCGAACTTGCTCTAAGACAGTGATTTCGTGACTTTTCTCAAGTTTAGATATTTCAAATCATTCCTAAACATCAAGAGACCTTTTCAATCACAAATCGTATTCCTTGAATCCATAATTCAATTCAAGGATCAGTTAAGAGTCAAGTGAAGATCATTTAAGATCAAAGTCAAGAAAAGTCAAGAGTCAAGTAAAATAAGTTCATTTCATGTTTTCATAAGTATTTTACAAACGTTTTAACTTTGATATAAGAATTAAGTTTTGAGTTCAGTAAAGAGTAAAACCTAAAGTTCTTTATTCAAGGAAGTATAGGGGATTATGTATTCCCAAAGAAATTTAAACCATTTTCACATTTACATAAGAACAGAAACTGAAACAGAGATTTTCAAAGAGCCTTTGGACTAGTTTTCAGAAAAGAGTAATAGCTATCTAAATGAAGTAAGTAGGGAAAGTGAGATTTCCAAGATAGCCTTTGAGCTAAGTTTTTGAACACTAATCTCAAATCACATGAAGAAGTATGCTTTTAAAACGTAAAAAAAGCTAGTATATTCTTGGGAGTAGTATTGAGCACCAATGTGGGGATGCGAGTTCATACTAATTCAAGTCTGATAAATAATGTAGTCATAATGGATAGAAAAGGTTCATACTTTTTAGATGAACCCTTTTCACAATAGACTAGTGAATCCACTTAGTAGTTCAGGCTCTATACTCCGGCAAGGTGTAAGATGACCGAGCAGTGTGGGCCTAATAATGTTGTACCATCACTAAATCTATTAAGTGATGGTTGTCGGTTAGTTTGAATGAGGGTACAAGACTGCATTCATGCATTTCACAAGTAGATTTTCGAGAGGAAGTATGGTGTAGGTGTGTGCAAAAACCGAACAGACTGATAAACCGAACCAAAAAATATGTTAGCAGGTTATTAAGTTTTCAATGGGTTTATAAAAAGAATTATTGGGTTATTGGTTCGGTATCAATTTTTACTATTTGGTTATTGGGTAAATCAATAACCCAATGAGACGGAAATAATTTATTATGTTACCCTTCCTAATTATTAAATATTAATAATTCAATATATAATTAGAAACTATAACTATATCAAATTATTAGTACTTTACCAACTTCACACTAGGCCGCTTTACTAGTTTTTACTATTAATCAAAACCTAACGATTAAAGTAAGGAGTTCACAATTGTAGCTATGTGATTTTAGTTTTAGTTTTAGTTTTAGTCTTCTTGGACTATTTCATTTTAGTTTTAATTTGTACTTGTAGGTTGTAGCATTTGCAAGTCTGTAAAGGTCCGTAATTTGATGAACATACAAAATTTCATAGTATGTTTTGGTGGTAAGATGTAATTATAGATTTCGCACTATATTTTATCTTTTGATGCATTTTCTCATTATCTTTCTTGTTTCACTACATCAAATCATTTAGACAAGTGAGAAGGCATATAATATTTCATGGATACTTTGGCAGAGAAAGTCGTCAATAAATACAGACATGTTGGATAAAGTTAATTCAAAAATCATTGTAAAAATATTGTGATACACAAAAGGGCACAAAGCAATCATGAAATTTTTGTATGAGCTAGTCGTTATTCCATTAATTACAGCCCTAATTAACTCCGAGGAGATTGTAGCCCAACAAAAAGAAAGATATTAAAAAACAGAGATTTGATCCAATCTTGGCTACAAGAACAAACTCAAATTCTAAAGTTTCAAGAGTCTATCTATGATGTTCTAACATCTATGACAACTCAACTGATTGAAGGAAGACTTGAGCTCACACAAGAAATAAATCAATTTGGCTCAAATTTTCATGACATAGAGGCTCATTAAACAAAAAATCGAGGCATTTGAAGCTCAATTACCAATTGTTGTGGATTATGACCAACTAGTGGAGCAAAAAGAGGAATTTCAACCTTTCAACTATATTTTATTCCTTAATATCGATGTTGAGAAAGAGTACAAAAGTAAGAATGTTGTAAATGATGTTGCTTTTGGAGTTGAGGCAACTTGAATATCAATCAGAACACTTTTCTATAAAATATGAACTAATGGATGAGTGTATTGATGAGGAATAAGGCTCCTACATTCTAATGTTTTTTAGTCCATATAGTTGTTGAATCCCTAGTTTTTGCGTCTTGCTTCCTTGAACATTATAGCATAGACTTATTTTAATTATAAACTCTAAGAAAAATAGATAATTGAGTTAAAAGATAATCAATGATAGATAAAAAGTTTTTTAAAAGCCCTCTTTGAAAGAATATGATGTGGAAAAAAAAAGATGAACAAAAGAAGATACAATGATGATGTCCCTGGTCATTCCAAGGATATCATGCACCTTAACACATGAAAAATACGTAAGTTGAGGATGGCTATTATAAAGGAAAATTTCTTTATAAAATTTTAAAAAAATAAAATTCAAACGTTCTTGAGTTGATGAGAATTACTTGTGAAATAATTGTTGAAGAGAGAGTTGAAAATAAAGATAAGAAAATAATGGGTGATGAAGTTTTAAATTGCAAAGTTTTTAAGGAAGTGTAAGTCACTATTATATAGTTTTCCTACTCTTCCCCTAGCCAACATTACAAACCGTTAAAGTTCTATTTGATTTTATTCAAGCATGGTTAATTAGTAGAGATGTACATAATGGACAAGCCTATGGTTCTTTGTGCGTACATGTGAATTTTATTTGTGAGTGTGAGAGTTGTTCTTGATATGAAATCCTTAATTTATATTCAATCTTTTGAATTGAGTGTGTGGATGAATTCTTCTTGTGAGGGAACTTGTTTCATGATGGATAAGTGATTTTATTAGCTTTCTTTGATGAGAGTTGGTGATCAAGCTTGAATTTGATGAGTTGAAAGTTTTTCCCTCAAGTTAGAGATTTGTTGTTTATTTGGATGTCTTGCATAATGATTGAGAATTATACTTGATGTTTTGAAATTGATATATGGCCTAATTGTTTGTATTAACCCAAGCAATGACATTCCTACTTTGATTGAATTGAGATGAGCTTTAATGCTTGCTCAAAGACGAGCAAAAATAAAAGTGTGGGGTGTTGATGTGAGATCAAAAATACATATTTTTAATTATTATTTGCCTCACATTTATTATTTATATTTATCTTTTTTTAGCATAAATTTTATGAATTGTGCTAAATAGTGTATTTTATTTGTAGAAATAAATTAGTGTAAAAATAAAAAAATTTAAATCTAGAATAAATTAAAAAATGAAAGATTGAAAAAAAATTAAGAAGAGAGATTAATAGATTAAATTTAATATAATAATATATAAATATATTAACTACCAGAAAGAGAATTGCAATTAAAAGGAATAAACATGCCATGTGTCAAATAAGGAGATGTGCACAGATTGTTGAAGGCGGCGAACAGATTTTAATGCGTTCAACAATTTGGATCTGTTTGGATTTTGATTTCTTAATATATTTTAGACTCAATTATTTTATTTAAGGTTTTTTATATCTATAAATAATTCATAAAAATAATTAGTGAGGGTAAATCTAGAGAAAGAACTTTTGAATAGAAAGTCGTAATATCTTTTAAATTCTTTTCTTCTTTTTGTTTTTTTAGAGAGTAGTAGCTAAACGTTTTTATTCTGGGGATATAGCTACAAATGGGTTGTTGATTATTTGTCACGACCCAAAACGAGCCGCGAGTGGCACCCACACTTATCCTACTATGTGAGCGAACCAACCAATCTAAACCCCAACATTTCAACCATAATAAACAGAATATAATGCGGAAGAGTTAAAACTCATTAATGAAAATCGATTAAATAACTTCTAAAACTCAATACTTATTATTCCCAAAAACTGGAAGTCATCACCACAAGAACATCTATCCTCATACTACTAAATCTAAGAATGTCTAAGAAGCTAAAATAAATAAACAGCTAGTCCATGCCGAAATTTCAAGGCATCAAGACATGAAGAGGAAGATCCAGTCCAAGCTAGAAGAAATAGCTCACCCTGAAATCTGGCGTGATGAAGACTGGCTAGAGTTGAGGTTGAGTTGAAGACGATGGCAACGTTTGCTGCACTCCACAATTAACAAGAAAAACAAATACAAGTAGGGGTCAGTACAAGGCACAAGTACTGAGTAGGTATCATCGGCCAACTCAAATAGAAAGCAATATATGTAAGATAATAACATAAAATCAACTAATATTCTTAACAGGCGACAACAACAATTACAAAACCTTGGTCACAATGCCAAGCACATCTATGAGGACTCAAGCCTCCACACCATACTCATTTGGGAAACAGGTTCTTTAGTTCTTTATTGAGTATATTAACATATTTCAGATTCATTCTCTTTACTATCTTGGTGTCGGAACGTGACACTCCGATCCATATACTATCATGGTGTCGGAACGTGACACTCCGATCATATACTCTCTGGTGTCGGAACGTGACACTCCGATCCATATACTATCCTGGTGTCGGAACGTGACACTCCGATCCATATACTATCGTGGTGTCGGTACGTGACACTCCGATCCATATACTATCCTGGTGTCGGAACGTGACACCCGATCCTCTAATTTCATTACTTTAGTTCATCAAGTCTTCCTTTATACCAAGGCATCATCATTAACAAAGTAAATTTAGGATTTAAGATTCAACAGCCTCATCATGCTAATTCATCATAATTATATAATCACATCATGCAAGCACACAATTAAGCATATACAAGACTTTATAATACTACCCAATACATATCATTCGCTATTAAGAGTTTACTATAAGATAGTATAAACCTTAACCTACCTCCACCGAAGAATTGCGATCAAACAAGCTATCTTCCCAAAACCTTTGCTTTCCTTGCATTCTCTCTTCTTGATCGTTCGTTTCTCCCTCTCCTTGTTCTTCTATTTTTCTTATTCAAACCCTTTCTTTTACCCTAATTGTCATATAATTAAGTATAAAAGATGATAAAAATAACCACTATTTATTTCAAGGTTATCTCCTTAACCCCAAGTAATTGAATTATTAACATCCACCCACTATTTATAATTATAAGCATGAATAGTCCAAAACACCCCTTAAAAACTTTTTACAGAAATCTGACCCAGTCAGGGTTACGCAACCTGTGACGGTCCGTCATGACTGTGACGGTCTGTCCTGCAGGTCCGTCACAAAGTTCAGAGAGTTAATTATGTGGAAAGATTTGTGACGGTCCGTCGTGCCTGCGACGGTCCGTCCTGCCATTCCGTCACGAAGTTCAGAGAGTCGATCTCAGTACCTAAATTTCAGAATTCTAAGTGTTTTGGAACGAGACCCCCTCGACGGTCCGTCGTGCCCATGACGGTCCGTCGTGGGATCCGTCGACCCAGACAGTGATTTCCATAAATAAACTCTGCTGCTCAAAACGACAAACAGGTCGTTACAATAGATACCAATTTACCCATCGTTCGTCCTCGAACGATCACAAGAAGAAAAACAAGGGAGAAAAGGAGTACCTGAATCTGTAAACAGGTGTGGGTATCTTTCTTGCATATCAACCTCCTTCTCCCAAGTGGACTCTTCAACTGGTCGATTCTTCTATTGAACTTTGATGGATGCAATCTCTCTTGATCTGAACTTGCGAATTTCTCTTTCTAGAATGGTAACAGGCTCCTCCTCATACGAAAAATTCTCATCAAGAAGAACTGAATCCCAACGAATAATGTAGTTTCTATCCCCATGGTATCTTTTCAGTATAGACACATGAAATACCGGGTGCACTCCTGAGAGCCCTGGAGGCAAGGCTAATTCATAAGCCACCTCCCCTACTCGCTTAAGTACTTCAAATGATCCTATATACCTTGGGCTTAGCTTACCTCTTTTACCAAACCGCATCACCCCTTTCATGGGTGAAACCTTCAACAAGACTTGTTCACCCTCCATAAACTCCAAGTCTCTAACCTTTCGATCTCCATATTCCTTTTGCCTACTTTGACCCGCTAAAAGCTTTTCTTAAATAGATTTCACCTTCTCTAATGAATCCCTCAAAAGATCAGTACCCCAAGGTCTAACCTCAAATGCATCAAACCAACCAATGGGAGACCTACATCTCCTCCCATACAGTGCTTCGAGTGGGGCCATGTCAATACTGGAGTGATAGCTATTATTGTATGAGAACTCTGCTAAGGGTAAGAAGTTATCCCAATGGCCACCAAATTCTATCGCACATGCACGAAGCATATCCTCCAATACCTGAATCGTTCGCTCGGACTGACCATCGGTCTGAGGGTGAAATGCAGTACTAAGATCCAACTTAGTACCTAATTCAGCATGCGATGTTCTCCAAAACTTAGAAGTAAACTGCGTACCTCTATCTGATATGATGGAAAGTGGAACTCCATGCAATCGAACAATTTCTGAGATATAGAGTTTGGCCAACTTCTCTGCATTGTAGGTCACCTTGACCGGAATGAAGTGAGCTGACTTAGTTAATCTGTCCACAATTACCCAAATAGAATCAAACTTTCCCAATGTCTTTGGAAGACCAACCACGAAGTCCATTGCAATTCTCTCCCACTTCCATTCAGGAATGGGCATTCTCTGAAGTGTTCCTCCGGGCCGATGATGTTCATACTTTACTTGCTGACAATTTGGACATTTGGCAACAAAATCAACAATGTCACGCTTCATTCTACTCCACCAAAAGTGTTGCTTTAGGTCACGGTACATCTTGGTTGCACCAGGATGTATAGAATATCCGGAACTATGAGCCTCTATAAGAATAGTGTGGATCAAATCATCAACACGGGGCACACATACCCTTCCCTTAATTCTCAAAACACCTTCCTCATCAATTATTGCCTCTTTAGCCTCTCCTCGCAACACCATATCCCGGATTCGGCTTAGTTTCTCATCATCAAACTGTTTTCCCTTGATCTTTTCAAGAAAAGAAGATCTTGCCTCCACACAGGCCAAAAATCCTCCTTTCTCTAGTATTTCCAGTCTCATAAAGTCGTTAGCCAAGTTTTGGACTTCTCTAGCCAATGGGCGTCTAGAAACCTGCAGGTTGAGCTAGACTTCCCATGCTCCCTGCCTTTCTACTTAAGGCATCTGCCACAACGTTTGCTTTTCCTGGGTGATACAGAATAGTAATATCATAGTTCTTCAACAGTTCCATCCACCTCCTCTGTCTCAAATTCAAATCTTTCTAGGTAAAGACATACTATAGACTACGATGATCTGTGTAGACTTCACACTTGACCCCATATAGATAATGCCTCCATTGCTTTAATGCAAACACAAGTGAAGCCAATTCCAAATCATGGGTCGGATAGTTACGTTCGTGCACCTTTAGTTGCCTTGAAGCATAAGCGATTACATTCCTCTCTTGCATTAGCACTGCACCCAACCAAGAATAAGATGCATCGCAATAAACAATGAAATTCTTGCCTTCTACTGGCAGGGTAAGGATAGGTGTAGTAGTCAGCAAGGTCTTGAGTTTCTGAAAGCTTTCCTCACATTCATCCGACCATACAAATGGAACATTCTGCTTGGTCAAGTTTGTCAATTGGGAAGCAATAGAAGAGAATCCCTTGACAAATCAACGGTAGTAGCTGGCTAAACCAACAAAGCTCCTTACTTCTGACACATTAGTAGGTCTTACACACTTCCTTCACTGTTCAATCTTAGAAGGATCCATCATCACTCCATCCTTAGAAAAACCACGTGCCCCAAGAAGGACACTGAATCTAGCCAAAACTCACACTTGGAGAATTTGGCATAAAGCCTTTTCTCCCTTAATACTTCCAACACAATTCTCAAATGCTCCTCATGTTCCTTCTTACTCTTGGAGTATATCAGTATATCATCAATAAATACGATCACAAAGAGATCCAGATATGGCTTAAAAATCCCGTTCATCAAGCTCATGAAAGCAGCAGGGGCATTAGTAAGACCAAAAGACATTACTACGAATTCGTAATGCCCATACCTGGTTCGAAAAGCAGTCTTTGGCACATCTGTTGCCCGTATTTTCAAATTGATGATAATCGGATCTCAAGTCAATCTTAGAGAGGGACACAAGCGCCTTGTAACTGATCGAACAAGTCATCAATTCGAGGAATGGGGTACTTGTTCTTAATAGTTACCTTGTTCAAACTGCCGGTAGTAGTCTATGCACATCCGAAAACTCCCGTCCTTCTTCTTCACAAATAACACCGAGCAGCCCAAGGGGAAGCGCTTGGTCTAATGAAGCCTTTACTAACAACTCTTGAAGTTGGGCCTTAATTCCCTTAACTCCGCTGGAGCCATTCTATAAGGGGGTATGGAAATGGGGCGGAGTATCCGGCTCCAGATCAATGCAAAAGTCAAATATCCCTATCCGGTGGGCATACCAGGAAGGTCTGCAGGGAACACATCCAAGAAACTCACGGACTATCGAAACCGACTCAATTGAAGGTACTTGGGTAGTATCATCCCTGAGGTGTGCCAAGAACTCTAAACACCCTTACTAACCATTCTCTTAGCACGAAGAAAGGAGATGATACGAATGGAGTGGAAGTGTAGTCACCCTCCCACACTAACGGATCTGTACCAGGCTGGCCAACGTTAC
>JAKWJD010001455.1:0-43831 GCA_027705065.1 Solanum peruvianum | reverse complement strand
TATGATAACGATAGAGGATATTTGCAACCTATCTAGAAACACCGATGTTGAGTCATTTTGCCTTTAACTCTGAGGAAAACCCACTTTGAAATCCATATTAATGTCCTCCCTCTTCCAGGTAGGAACTTGGATTTCTTGAAGTATACCACCCGACTTATGGTGCTCGACTTTCACTTGTTGTCAATTTGGACACTTTGCAAAAATTTTGCTATGTCCCTTTTCATCCATCCCACTAAAACACTTCTCTAAGGTCATCATAGATCTTAGTAGAACCCAGATGAATTGAATAACGAGAACCATGAGCTTCCTCTAGGATCCTATTTCTCAAATCATCCACATTGGGACACACAACCTTCCTTGGTACCTCAAAACAACATCCCCCAAATCAGAATGACTCATTAAGCTTTCAAAGAATAGATTCCTTTAACATCATCAATGACAGATCAAGGTGTTGCTTAGACTTCACCTCAACTACCAAAGACGATTAGGAGTTATGATGGACCATGAAACCACCATTAGGAGAATCTTTCAATCGAACATCCAAACGAGCCATCCTGTGAACATATTTCACTAGATTTTTGTTGCTTACCTCAACATGAGAAACACTACCCATATTCATACGACTTAGAGCATCCGTAATCATGTTGGCCTTGATGGAATGGTAGAGAACACTCATGTTGTAATCTTTCAACAACTCTAACCATTTTTGTTGTCGGAGATTTAACTCTTTTTGGGTAAACACATATTGAACACCATATAGGTAATGCCTCCATATTTTCAGGACAAACACCACTGCCTTTAACTTAACATCATGAGTTGGGTAGTACTTCTAATGACCTTAATTTTCTAGAAACATATGCTATAACCTTTTTCGTGTTTCATAAATACGCAACCCAATCCCACTAAGGATTCATCACAATATACCACGAAACCCTTAGTACGCTCAGGTAACATCAACACCTTAGTTGTGGTAAGCCTATCCTTCATGGTTTTGAAGCTTCTTTCAGATGCCTCCGACCACTCAAATTTTACCTTCTATTGGGTCAAAGTAGTCAAAAGAGATGCAATGGACGCAAAACCATCCACAAACCTCCTATAATACCTGGCTAGACCCAGAAACTTCTTATGCAGTTGGAGCCAAAGGTCTAGGCCAATTTTTAACTGCCTCCTTCTTCTTTGTATCACCCTCTACACCCTCACTAGAGATGACATGACCAAAAAACTCCATTGACCTTAACCAAAACTATTATTTTTTATACCTGGCAAATAATCGGTGTTCCTTCAAGAGTTGTAACACCACTATCAAATGATCCATATGATTACCCTCATTCTTCGAATACACAAAGATATCGTCTATGAAAACAATCACAAAGGAATCTAGGTAGTTTCTAAACACCCTATTCATTAAGCCCATAAATGACACCGGATCATTAGTTAACCGAAAGGACATCACCCTAAGTTAGGAGCGACTCAAGCATATTAGTGACCTAAAGCAAAAATCAAACGGGGCCTTAAACTTTAATTGTTAATAACTTTTATATAATTGATTTCTTCTAGTTTTCAATTGATTATATGACCATTCTTATTTTAAATTATTTTTTATGAGATGTAGTACTCCAAATGTTTCAAATTTCTTCTAATAGCTCCTTCATTTTCATGAAAATTTTACTCTTTCTACAAATAGTATGCAATATTTTGTTAAAAAATGATAAATTATAACCTACTATTATTAAAAATGAGGACCCTTAAATTTGGGGTCCTACGACCCATGTCTTTTTTTAAACAATGTCGAGCCACACCTGCCCTAAATTCATAGCGACCATATATTGTTCGAAAGGCTGTTTTGGGAATATCATCATCACTTACCCTAAGTTTCTGATATCCCGACCTCAAGTCTATTTTAGAAAAGTAGCTTTCCCCTAAGAGATGATCAAACAAGTTGTCAACCCCGAGGGAGTGGGTACTTATTCTTAATGGTCACTTTATTAAGTTGTCGTTAGTCAATACACATCCTAAGAGACCCATACTTCTTTTCATAAATAAAATCGGAGAACCTCATGGGGAAATACTAGGTTGAATGAAGCTTTTGTCTCGTAAATCCTTGAGTTGAGCCTTCAACTCTTTAAATTCAGCCAGAGCCATCCGATACGGAGGAATTGAAATGGGATTTGTATCCGATAGCAATTCAATACACATTTCAATTTCCCATTTGGGAGGAATTTTTTTAGGTTTATTAGGAAAGACCTACAGAAATTCACTCACTACGGGGACTAACTCAATGGGAGGAACTTTGGAGTTTAATTCTTTGACTCTTACAATATGGTATAAACACCCTTTAGAGATCATATTACAAGCTTTTAGACAAGAAATTATACGATCTCGAGGAATTTAAGTTCCCCCCTTCCACTCTAAGACGAGTTCATTAGGAAAGTTAAACTTTAAAACTCTTGTCCTACAACCAATGTAAGAAAAACAATGCAACCAATCCACCCCGAAAATAAAATCAAAATCAACCATATCAAGTCCTACTAATTCAACATGAATAACTCTATTAGGCAACATTACAAGACAATTTCTATACACTCTTTTTGCTACAATAGATTAACCAACCAGGTAGTCACCATAAAAGATTCATTCAAGATATTGGGAAAATATCAAATTTTATAGCTACCAAAGGATTAACAAATTACAAGGTAGCACCCAAATAAAGTAAAGCACAAACATTTATATAGAACCATTGCAACATACCGATCCCCACATAGGGAGAACTCTATTGTTCACCCATAAAAGTAATTCTTTCTTGGAGCATTAACATTATAACCAATTACTTGTCCGCTCCCTTGTCTTTACCCTTCAAATTTGGGCAATATATAACCTTGTGACAATTTTTTGCACAACCAAAGCAATAACCCGTTCCAACTAAGCATTCGCCCACATCACCCTTACCATACTTGGTATAAGTAGGCTTCTCGCCAGGTGAGTTTCCAGTCTTCCCCTTTTGGGTATTAGGCTTAGGCACCCTATTATCACGATCCCTGGGAAACTTGTAAGGAACTTTGTTGGAGAACCTCTTCTTAAATCTTGGCTTATCTTGAATTTCCAACCTTCCCTTTGAAGAACCACTTTCAAAAGACATGGCCCTCTTGGCCTCTCTATTATATCTCCTTAGTCTACTTTCTTCCACTTATTGAGCATGAACCATTAACCGGGAAATATTCATATTATCATGAAGCATAGCCGAACGACATTCTTCAACCAAGTCATCGGACACTTCCATAAGAAAATGACTCATCTCATCCCTTAGGTTAGTCACAAAGGATGGAGCACACTTAGACAATTTTGTAAACATTAAGGACTAATAAAGTACACTCATAACTCCTTCACGAAGGTTGATGAATTCTTCCACCTTATCTTTCCTCAACTCTTTAGGAAAGAACCGATCAAGGAAAGCTTTCTTGAATATTTCCCGAGGCACTGGACAACCTCTTAGCACCCTATTGTCTATCCAATGGGTGTACAAAGTTTGCGCCATATCTTTGGATTGGTAGCGACGAACTCGGCCTTTTCACCTATATTCACAACCAAAGCAAATAAGATTTTATAGAACTCATCGAGGAAGTCTTGAGGGTATTCATCAACTTTTTACACGAAGAACATAGGCGGGTTCATCCTAGTAAAGTCTCTCAAATGAGATTCCATAGTGCTAGCATGATGAGGCACATAGAGCACAACTTCACCATTCACTTGGGTCGTCATGGCTTGGAGTTGAGAAGTGATGACATTAGCTTATGAAGTTATGGCTTGGGCCAGATTGAGAAAAGCTTCCCTTATATGTCCATCGGTCATTGCTGGAGGAGAAACCGGAACTTGATCACCTATAGCAACTTTTTATAGTGGAGGAACTTGATTGTCTTGCGGAAGATCTTGGTTATCATGAGAGCCCACATTCGCAATCCTTTCCTCGTCCCTTTATACTGCTTCCCTTTAAGTATTCAAACCAATAGACATAATAAAATGCATAGGTTAAAGAACACATAAAGTAGACTCTAAAGGCACGTCATATGATTTTAAGAAAACAACGATTTCCTAAGCATCATATATACTCTCATTCATAAGTGTGGCACGTTTCACAATTATTAATAGGAATCTACATAGACGTAGTTTAATGATACGTCCATCCTAAATATATTCAACCTAATGCGCTTATACCAAGTTTGTCAATCTGGGGAGCACCCCCCAGAATTTACCAGAGTAGCCATCCTCGAAGAGGATTAAGACTAATCTCATAGCGTTCATTAGTACATTACATAGGTTAAACTATGGAAAGTTCAAAACTTTTTATTTACTTCTACATTGAGGTTTACATAGACCTTTTGCATATACAATATGTACATAAGGATTTTACATAGACCCCTCGAATAGGAAGCTCTACATAGGCTTCTACTTTTTTCCACATACACAAGATAACAATATAGATTAATAAGAAGTCTAGGATATACAACATTGTACATAGTCCATACTTCATAAAAATAAAAGCCAGATATAGCCATATACAACATTAGTCTTTAAATGAACGAGAATGAGAAAAAGTGTCTTTAAGACTAACAATATTCAATAGAAAGATAGTGACATTGTCCTCGGAAAGAGAGGACCTACCGAACTTTGAGAATGAGAATCCAAGTCTTCTTCAATGGCCTTTTAGAAACTCAACTGATGGAATCTACATGTTTGTAGTAAACATAGAAACATGGGTTAGTACATCACTTGTACTAAGTATGGGAATATGCACATAAATAGTTAAAATGATGCTAAAGGGAACATTTGTTCAAAATCATACTAAGTTACTTTGAAAATGTCACGACCCGCAAGAACCCCCTAGCAGTTAAAGAGGACCCTTTGGTCATGACCCGACATACTTGACCCGTTGGACTCTTGTACCAGACCTTTAACTATCATTCATATTCTCTTTCAAGCCGTACTCACAATACATACAAAATATATCGAAATACATCACGTAAACACCATCATCAAGAAGGTGGACCATACCACTCAATAGCAATTCATAATAAGAACTATTCAGTAAAACCAACTCACCATTTAATCAAGATTTAACCACCTACCATGAATCCTTCAATATTTTATCATAATATGGCCCTTAGGGCAGTATTTAAACAACAACATCAACTCAAAGAAGACAAAGCTCTAAGACTTAATTTTTATGTTCATTTATCCATTCCTTAAGTCAAAATTTGACATAAAGCTTTAGCATGTTTTTATTGAGTTTTAGCATTAAATTCACCAAATAACATTGTAAACATCATTCAAAACGTTTTAATGCAAGATCCATATTTAGAGTTAAAGATAGAAGAAGTTAGGTTTGAAAAGGATTTTTTAAAATTCATTAGAGAATACGCAAAACACACTCAAACAAATCAAGAAACATAAACACCCTATAAGGCACACTTTGCGAACATCATGGACGTTTGACCTCCAAACTTAACAAAACATCACACACTTCCTAAGAACATTAGTATAAATCATTTTAACACAAAATTAACTTAAGAAACAATTATGAAGCTCTAGATAACCTTATTTCATTTTAGGATGTTCCATTCCCCCCCACTTGGAATAACATTCGTCCTCAAATGAAACTAAAATTTAAGACCATCAAGGACTCCATTAGAAAAACATCTCACATTAAAATCATGATAAAATATTCATAATCAAAGCACCAACTAAGGAGCACAAATTTGACAATCTCAAAATTCATCCTTATCCTTCTTTTATGGAGGAACTAACTTATCCAACATTAAACATGTTCATATAAAACACTTTTACACACATTATAATTATAATTAAAGAAAAAGTAATTTTCTTCAAAGATGAGAAACTTTACAGGGAGCATTCACTATATCACTATTAAGCATGTCAAAATTTCAAAAATTCGTTCTTTCAGCAATTCATCAAGACGGCATGATCATATGAAGTATAAAACTATATAAACTCATCTCATAACACAAAACAACAATCATAAAGAGTTCAGACTTATCAGAACTTCAAACCAGGATTAGTTATCCTTCCTAGATCCCATCCCATAGGAAGGGTTCTTTTTTGGAGCATTAGGATCTAGGGAAGCTTGATTGACCTCTTTCCCCCTTTCGTTGATGCTAGGACAGTCCCTCATCTTGTGTCCCTTCTTACCAAAACTAAAACAACCATTCGTACCGGCAAGACACCTACCCATATGTTGCTTTCCATAAGAAGCACAACTAGTCCTCTCTAAAATTGGCCACCACCTTGGGAATATTTTTTTGGACGACCATCTTTGTTCCCATGGAAGCTTGTGACATAACCTATTCTTAGGTTTTTGGTGACTAGAATCATCCGACCTAGGCCTCTAACCCTCGTGCCTTATATTCCTAATTTTTGACTGCTCAATTTGTTGTGCATACACCATGAGCCTATAAATATTGATGCCATGAACAAGCATTGTCGTACAACACTCTTACTCAACCAAGATAGACACTCCCATCACAATTTTTTTCATCCTAGCCCTAGGGTTGGCTACCATGGTTGGGTCATCCATAGAAAGTTGGGTGAATTTGAGCGAGTACTCTTGACAGTCATTCCCCCTTGACGAAAGTTCATGGATACAACAAACTTCTACTCCCTCCACTCTAAAGGAAAGAACCTATCTTGGAAAGCCTCTTTGAATTCCTCCCAATCAACCGAACATTTTTCTAAGGGTCTGCCATTCCTCCATTGCTCAAACCATAATTGAGACACCTCATTGAGTTGGTAAGCGGCTAACTCCGCTTTCTCCCTAGGTGTCACACCTATAGCATCTACCACTTTGAACACCTCATCTATGAAACCTTGTGGATCTTCATCCACCTTAGTTCCATCAAAAGCGGGAGAGTTCATCCTCATGAAATTTCTAATTTTGGAAGTGTGAGTACTAGCATTAGGTTGAGGTCCAAATCTTTGATTAGCTTTGGCAACAAAGTGATTATTGATGACTAGAGCTTGAGCCATTATGAGTTGGGTCAAATTCATTACGACATCTCTTAGTTCTACATAAGTTATATATACTTTAACAAAAGGAGGTTAGAAAGCATAGGAGACACTTGAGGCTCTTGAGGTTCCGGTGGAATTTGAGGTCCTTGAAGGGTACCTTATCATTCTCTTCCTCTAGGCCAACAATAGGAACTTGGCCAACCCAGGGAGGGATCCTCTCATTAGCTACACCTCCTTCCTCCCTGCTAGGGGTTGATCTCCTTGTACTTAGGTCCTATAAACATAAAAAGAAAAGGTTGAGAGAAGACACCTTATAGAACTCAAGTCTAAGGCACGACATTGGAATACAGAAGAAGGTGAAACTTCTATCATCTTGTAGAATCTTGTCCGCGGATGTATCGCGTCTCACACCAATGACCAAGATACTACTAGATGTGGCTGGTGACACTTTTAGACCCTAAACTATTTACCATAACCTTAGGCTCTGATACCAAGTCTGTCACGACCCGCAAGCACTCCCTAGAAGTTAGGGAGGGCCCATGGGTCATGACCGGGCATGCTTAACCCTTTGACGTCTTGTACAAGCCCTTTAACTATCGTTCATCACATAAGATATGAAAATTAGTGCGGAATTAAAACTTTTCATGATATTTAATATGGAAAGGAATTATTTCATAAATACTAAGAGAATCTCATTGTCACAAGACAACTTAAAGACACGAAGTAATATCTTGGAGACACGGCCCTTTATATTGGAAGAAAATACATAAAGTCTTAATTACAAAACTAAGAAACATAGTCTACGTCCTTGAATATATGAGGACATACCAAATCTTGAAAGAGTTGATTTCCCAAGCTTTTCCTTCCAGACTTCAAAAGCCTCCAATCTATACTTATAGAATATAGAAAAAGTATAGGGTTAGTACAAAACAATGTACAAAGTACGACATATGCAAAAAGGGACATTTGAATAACAACATATTTTCATGCCAATTAAGAAAAAAAATCATGAATATAGAAGTAAAACAACATACTAATCATCATTTATCACTTAGAGAAGAATTTTAATAATTTTAACAAAAAGACCAACTTACAATAAACTTACCAACATTAAAGTGAATTCATTATTTTTTTACTTATACAAAGAACTATTCTGATTCTAAAGGAGTGAACTTCCAAAGAAAAGCAAAGAGGAAGTAAACTCATTTCCATAGGAGTTTCCCTAATTAAGGTTATTCTAAGACTCACTAAGGTAAGACATGAAGTAAATGCATATACACATCCTTCAATACACACCATAGCGATCCTCAAGACTACCCCTTTCAGCTTAATGACCACGGAGAACAGGCAACCATTCAATAACAAGACATTAGAAGAGCAGTCAAGAAACCGACCAAGACTTCCCTTTCGGAATTTCTACTTAGTGTAGTGACTATATGGTGTCCCAATACCACCACCTACCCTAAGTAGTACACTCTTTTTGAAGGCTTGACATCGAGACTCCTCTTTCAGAAGGTCTACCTAGTGCAATGGATAGATAGTGTTCCATTCGACTACCTACCCTAAGTAGTACATTACTTTAGGAGACATAGTTCATTCAAATCATAGAAGGCTCACCTAGACTCCCCTTCATTATGCCTACCTAGTGCAATGGATAAATATCGTCCCATTCCACTACCTACCCAAAGTAGTACACTCTTTTAGAAGAATAGGCATTTTCATTACTTTTGAGGGGGTTAGCTTAGAAGATAGACATTGAATATCGATAGTAACCCATATCGATAGAGAGATCCTCACTTGGCTAGAGTAAGGTCATTTTCGTAGCTTTTGCATGACTTTCCCAATACCTACATCTATGCGGGCACAGAGTTAAGGGCTAAGGAGATTTATACTAATTAATTCATTCTCTACTAACGAGCAATACTCATCTCAAGAGGTACATTGGATACAGTATATCAAGTTAGGAAGTGTAAACACCCCTTCTTCATATCCGCTTTGTTCTAAGCATATTTCCTACAGATTCTCAACTTTTGTAATATAGGTTAAGGATAACTAGTTAGCACTACATCTCAACTCACGAAGAGTATTCATACTCTAACATATCTTATAAAGCTCTTAGGATGTAGTGAGGTTCCTACTAAACACTTCATCTCAACTCACAAAGAGTGTTCACCCCAAAACTCCTCTTTTGACTTAACTTAGCTTCAATCAGTCATTCAAGTGTGAGTGTGTGTACATATGAGCACACCTTGCACATAAGCATCATTCAAATTACATTCCACTTCTATACATTCTCAGACCTTCACTCATCACAATACACACTTAAACATGCTCAACATATACATTACTCCATTTAGGCATAAACTAAGCAAAATATGCAATTCTAACTTCATAATACACATTACAAGAACCATCTTTATTATCACTACATTACACATATTAGTCCTTCAAGACATACTCACAATACATACTAAATATATCCAAATAAATCATGTAAACACCGCCACCAAGAAGGTGGACCATACCACCCAAGAGGAATTCATAATGTCACGACCCAAAAGTACCCCCTAGAAGTTAGGAGGAACCCTCATTTCATGACCGGGCATACTTGACCCTTTGGAGTCTTGTACAAGCCCGTTAACTAGCATTCATTATTTAAGACATGAAAAGTAGTGCGGAATTAAAACTTTTCACGAGCATTTAATATAAAAAGGAATCTTTCATAAATACTTAAAAAATCTTATCGTCACAAGCCGAACTTAAGACACGACATATAATATCTTAGGGACACGAACCTTTACATTGAAATCAAATACATAATAAGTCTTAACATAAATAAACTAAGAAGATAGGAATAATGCCCTCGGATAAATGAGGAGACACTTTATCTTAAGAGGAAAATTCCCAAGCTTTGTCTTCCAGACTTCAACCTTGCTTCCAACCTATACTTAGATAGTATAGAAAATATATAGGATTAGTAGAAATAATGTACTAAGTATGGAATATGCAAAAACATGCGAAAAGGGACATTTTTGTAAAATAACATTTCATGCAATTAAGAAAAATATTCAAGAATTGAAGCAAAACATCATAAGGGACATCATTTAACACTCAGATAAGAGATTCCACAATTATAAACCAAAAGGGACCATTTACAATAATTTTCAAACTTTACAGTAAACTCCAATCAACATTACAGTGAACAAATTCAAACTGTACCAATAAATCATTTAAGGCACTCACAATGAATTATCCTATCCTAAATGAGTGAACTACCAAGGCCAAGTGAAAGAGAAAGTTAACTCATTTTCTGTAAGAGTTCTCCTACCTCTGGATTATCCTAAGACTCACTAACGTAAGACATGAACGAAGTATGCATATTTCTCCTTCAATACACACCAAAGAAACCCTCAAGACTACCCCTTTCTTCCTACTCAACTCGGGAGAAACAAGCCCCTCAATCAATGGAAAGACATTAAAAAACACCCACAATTCTTCCCTTTCGGAATGACTACTTAGTGCAATGAGTAGATACCATCCCATACCACCACCTAGCCTAAGTAGTGCATTCTTTTAGAAGGTTTGACACCAAGTCTTCCCTTTCGGAAGGTCCTACCCAGTTGAATGAGTAGATAGCGTCCCATACCACCACCTACCTTAAGTAGTACATTCTTTTAGAAGGTTTGGCACCAAGTCTTCCCTTTCGGAAGATCCTACCTAGTGCAATCAGTAGATAGCGTCCCATACCACAACCTACCCTAAGTAGTACATTCTTTTAGAAGATTTAGTTCAATCAATTGTTTTATGGAGGGTTAGCTTAACCGATATACACCATGAGATCCATATCTGCTTTTAAATTGCTTTCCCAATAGCTACACCTATGCGGGTGCATAGTTAAGGGATAAGGAGATTGCTACTAACGTACTCATTCTTTACTCAAGAGGAGTACTCATCTCAAGAGGTACATTGGAATTAAACATCTCAACTCATGAAGTGTAACCACCTCTTCTTCATATCCTCTCGGTGCTGGACATAACCCCCACTGATTCTAAACACTTTAAAACTATAGGTTTAACGACTAAAAAACAGCACATCTCAACTCACGAAGGCCATTCATCCTCTAACCTATCTTGGAAAGCTCATATGATGTAGTGTGGTTGCTACTAAACACTTCATCTCAACTCATGAAGAGTTTTCACCCCAAAACTCTCCTTTAGTACCTAACTTAGCTTCATTTGTTCATTCAAGTGTGAGTGTGTGTGTATATGTGAGAACCTCTCTGCACATAAGCTCCTTTCATTTACATTTTAATTGTAGACATGATTAGGCCTTTATTTATCACATCACACATATTAGATGCTTCACATAATCATATAAGTCCTTTATGCTTAATCCTTAACATACTTTTAATACAAGTTTCATAAAGCAATTAATAAGAATAACTTTGTTCAAGAATAAACTCTAGTCTACTTCGCTTAATCACTGCATAAGACACATTTAACAAGAATAACTTATTTATCATCTTACTTCACATAACAAGACTTAACAGCCTTACTCACAATAATTTAGTAACTTTCCATTCATATAATTAAAATAAACACCGCCACCAAGAATGTGGACCATACCACTCAAGAACATTTTTGAAATTGAAAGTAAACAACATAACCAACTTACCCTTTAATCCGAGCTTTCATCACCTATGACATTTTTCTCAATATTTCATTAAAATAAAGCCCTTTGGGCAGTACCTAAACAACGTTAACCACAATAAGAAACCAAAGCTCAAAGACTACCAATGCATGTTTATTTAACCCATTTATTAAGCCAACACTAGATGAAAAGCTTTAACATGATTTAATTGAAGTCTTAACCTTTGTATCATCAACTAAAATTAGATCTATCATTATTAATTCATTAGAAACGTTTTCATGCAAGACCCATATTTAGAGTTGAAGATAGTAAAAACTAGGGTTGAAAATCCCTTTTGAAAATTAGTTTGAAGGGACTGCTTGAATGAAAGAGAGTTTAAGGAGGGATACAATACCTCTCATTGAAACGACCACCATATTTTGATGGAGAAACGACCACCAACAGCCCTTCTAGCATTTCTTGACTTCTAGCTTCCATGGAGACTTGAGAGAGTCTTGTTAGAGAGAGGGGTTTTGGGTTTTGGGAAGAGGGGTCTAAAATAAGTTCTTAGGGTTTATTAAACTTTAATATACCTAATAAACACTAAAAATAACGTCCCAGGGTTATAAAATACTTGGGATGAATTTATTAAACACCCCAAGCCAAGGCATCCACTAAATAGTTTTGGACCCCCCCATAGACGAGACCCAACCAACGGATAGTCTTTGCATCAACGGACCATAAGTGAGGTTTCGTGGGTTGACAGTTAGCTGAAATGGATCCTGTCAATCTTAACTCTCAGTGCAAATCTACGCCCTAGGTCGACGTATCGTTGGTGGACCAACAAACCGTCCTTAGGGTCGTTGTTTGGTCACTTCTTTGGCTGTTTGGTCCAAGTATTGGGCCATTCATCTATGGCCTATTGTGGGTCCTATGTGGGGTTTTTCCTGGAGGTTAAACCGCTAAACTAGGTCTTCTAGGTCTTAGGAACATCTCAAGACACACAAGCGCTACCTAAGTAACACCTTACAAATGTCATGGACGTTTAACCTCAAAACTTAACCAAACTTCATACACTTCCTGAGAACACTAAAGTAACTCATTTTGAATTAATATTAACTCAAGAAACACTCACGAGGCTCTAGTTTACCCTAGTTCATTTTAAGGTGTCACATTCTCCCCTACTGGAATAACATTCGTCCTCTAATGACACTAAAACTTCAAGAACAACAAGGAGTCACTTACATCACATAACACATTACAATCAAATCTCAAGCACTCAAAATAAAATCATCAACTAGCAAGGAGAATAACATCACACTTTCAAGCAGTTAGCAACTTAAGCAACTCTTGCAAACTTCAAAATTTTCAAAACTCACCCTTAACCTTCTTTTATAGAGGAAATACTTTCTCCAACATTAAATATGTTCATATACAACACTTTTTCATACATTGAAACTTCAACTCAAGGCAAAACAAATTTTCTCAAAATCCACAAAACTTATAGTGAACAACACTGTATCATCATTAAGCATGCTTCAAACTTCAAATTTTCATTTTTTGAGCAATTCATCAAGAGAGAATGATCACATGAAGTATAATTCCATATAAAATCATCTCATAACACATTAAACCGTAATTAATGAAAAAATCAATTTTCTGAAAAAGTTGGACTTCATTACAGTGAATTTAAAATATCACTATGTCACATGCTTAAAAACATCCATTATGCACCTTCCAAGAAACTTTATCAAGATGACATGACAATATGAGAGATAAGACTATACTAAATTTCTCCAAAGAGACTTGATAGTTTTCACTGAGTGCAATGTGAGTGTAGCATTCCGTGCTACCACTCCACTTAGTGACCCTTGAGGATTCTCTTGGACTAAGTACATTATATGCCACTCTACTCAACTCATTCTCCCACATATAGGGTAAAGCCATATTCAAGGTCTCATACTCCAAAGCACCATTATACCTCTCACGAGGTAGGAACTCAAAATACCCTCAACTCATGCACATCAAGATTAAACATCAACCTTAAAAGTTAAGCATAACACTTTTCTCTTAGGTTTCAATCCTAGATATACTTCCTGAATCACCACCTAATTCAACTCTTAGGCATCACTTAACTCAATTTCATGGAACAAACATCCTCACTAAATATTCATACCACATTTCCATCTTAGTGTAAGCCAACACCACAACATCCATCAATCACAAGAAAAACTATGAAACATTAATCACGCAACGGAGTTGCCCTCTTCCTCTACAAAATCTACACATTTTTACAACATTCCTAAAATATACACCTTGACAAATGGTCCATCGACTGCCAACCATCAATGGGCACTGTCCCTGCGTGCTGGTCACTGCCAAGTGGGGTGAACTTGTGAATTCACCCTACGTCCAAATAAGAGGTTTTGCAGTTCCTTAAGGGTATATTGTGTATTTTAAAAATGTATATATGTATTTAACACTTTGAAGAATTCATTCTTCCAAATCAAAACCCCAAAATCCTAGAGAAATTCCCTAGGACTCCATTGGAGACAAAACACAAGAAAGGATTGGATTGGAGAATTGAGTAAAGAGTCTTCATGAAATTGAAGAATTAGCTTCATTTAGGTATGGTTTTTGATACTTGAAACTCTCTTCATCAAGAGCCCAACTCTCAAAGAAGTTTTTTTTAATAGTTTTTCAAAGTTGAATTGACCAATTTTATGATCTTCCATGGGTTCTTGCATTAATTGTTTTTAAACATTCATTCTGGATTGTTGAAGTGTTATTTTGTTGATGATTTTAACCTAAATAACCTATGGACCCATGAATTGGATGACCCTAGTTTTGACTAAGTTATGAGTTACTTGATATTGATCTAATGTTTATTAATTCTAATGTAGTTTGTATAGTCTATTGATTGATGTAATAATTATAGTAAATTGATATATAGGTTGTGTTAGATTGATGCATATTTATTGATTTAACCTAGTTTCATGGATATTGTTACAATTATATTGAATTGTTGGTTATGGCCATGGATAAGGGCCTTATGATATCAAATTGGATTGTTTAGCAT
The DNA here is from genome assembly GCA_027705065.1 of Solanum peruvianum. Classification (NCBI taxonomy): domain Eukaryota; kingdom Viridiplantae; phylum Streptophyta; class Magnoliopsida; order Solanales; family Solanaceae; genus Solanum; species Solanum peruvianum. The sequence continues at coordinate 29,106 of JAKWJD010001455.1, read as the reverse complement.
TGAATGAGGTATTGTAGATGGAGTGGTGGTACACTGCCCTATTTCTTTGATTTTATGATTATTGTACCTAAATTATATTGTGATTGGTATGTACACTTATGGTGGTGGTGTTATGTGCTTTACTTGCAATTGAGGTGGCCTTGTCGGCTTTATTTTAAGTAATATGATGTTCATGTCCTTGTCGGAAAACTACTTGAAGCATTATGATGATTATGTGAATTATTATAATGTCTAACTTCATGATAAGTAATTTGAAAGTATATGTGTTGTTCGATTGATGTTATGTAGGTGACCATATTAGACCATGACTATGTCTTTGTGTGTCTAGTCTTAGGGTTGATGTATGTTACTCATAATTGACTATATGAGTCTATGTTTTTCATATTGATGATGATATGGTATTGTAAAGGATGACTTGACGAGGATATGATTATGTCTATGTGTTTCTAGAATTACATGTAATATGAGTTAAAGTGAAGCATGTGGTGTCTTGTCTTGATTAACTTGTGTCCATTACTTGATGCATGTAAGAAGAGTGAATATGTGCTGTATTGATTAAGGATGCTAAAGTCTCTTGGTATTGAATGTATGAATGATATGTGACCTTAAATGATGTAAGAGGGTCTTCTATAGGAACCTTGAACCTAGTGGGAGGTTATGAATGTTGAAGTCGTAAGCTCTAATGATATCCTTCAAAGTAAAGGAATGATAGACTTAAGATTTATTGACTGGAACTGTATCATATTAATCCTTAGGAAACTCATGATGAGCTTCTTTCTATCGCATTGTGAGGTACCCCTAGTGGAATTTCTTTGGTAGGGTTAAATGTGATTGGGTTATGAACTTGATGTGGAACCCTTTTATATGAACCTTAAGTTTAAATTACTCTATGAGAACAAAGGCTAGAACCGAGTGAGTATGGTAAGTGAAGAGTAGTTCTAGTTATGAATGAGACTATATTACAAAGCATGCCCTTCATATTCCTTAACCATATGCCTACATGGGATGTGTCTAAGTTCTACCATTGGCACGTAGAATACCCTAGTCGGAGTAGGTTAGAACATCAGATTTCATGTCTTGCTATCATGATCTATTTCAGTTATTGCATATTTTCATCATATGAAATACCTTATAGCAATAGGGAAGTTTTATGAAGTTTAGGTGCTGGTATGGGACGCTATCTAGACGTTGAACAATCGTCTTTGAAGATGTTAATTGGAGTTCCTAGGTCTTGTCCATGACCATTATTTGAATCTATTTATGTGATGAATGAGTCTTAAATGAACTAATGAATGTAATGACTTAGGTTAAGAAAGTATTTTAAATGAATAAGTACTTGTCTAGAGTAGGTAATGGTTGTCTAGTAAATGTGTGAAGGGGACATTGGAATGGTCACTTCGTATCTTACCTAGATGAGTCTTAAGAATGACTCTACTTAGGGAAAATGTTGATTGTGTGGACATGATCTAAACTTAGGTTGTCTTAAGGATTATTTAGTAAGTCTTGAAGAGGTCAATCATGGACATTACCTTCTAGATTTAATTAAGTAGGTCTTTTGATAGCCTTTGGAAAGAGAATGTCATATTATATATGTGTTGATGTCTTGTAAGTATGTATGTCTCTTATTATAAGTAGTCTTGATGATCGTTTAGAAATGCTTAGGGATGTTGTATGGGCGGTCTCTCTTTGTGTTGCTTAAGTGAGTCTTAGGATAGTTTTAAGTTGGATGATTACATGATATAAATGGTCTAACGAAGAAGTAGGCAACTTCACTATAATAGTGAATTCCTTCACTATATAAAGTGAGTTGAGCTTACTGTTAATTTGGGTAAAAAATGTGCATCGTTGCTTAATTGTTATCTTATGTGATTCTACGATGATAAATGTTATTCTTATGAGTATAATATGATATTTAAAGAAATATGCATATTTCAAGTAAATGTCCATTTTCATGGTTTTCATGTATCATGCCATACTTAGTACATGTGCTTGTACTAATCCATTCTTTATCTATCTCTATAGGTGTTGGTAGGTGAGGAGCATTTGGGAAGAAAGACTTTGACCGTAGCATTTTTCAAGAGAAGTTGAACTATGTCCTCATTTGACTCGAAGGCATAAATGTCTTTTATGTTTCCGTTTGAAGTATTGTAATTTTTAAGTATTTTTATTTTTGTATTGTGCATGGGCCATGTTCTAAGATTGATGAGGTTGAGACTTAGTATTTCATATGACTTTATATGAAAGAGTTTTTAAGGATTATTAAATATTTTGTGAATGTTTTAATTCACCACTACTTTTCAATAGGTATATGCGATGAATCATATGTAATGGGTTGTACAAGACCTCCGAGAGGTAAAGTACGCCAGTTGCAATATGAGATTGTCCCTAACTTCTAGGGTGTGGTTTTGGTATGTGGCGTAAAATTCATTAGAAGGGACTCCTTCATTTGAAAAGAGTTAAAGGATGGATACCATACCTTAGATAGTACAAACACAAATGATTTTGGTGAAGAACTCGACGACCAATAGCCCTCCTAGCTCCTTCTTGACTTCTAGCTTCTATGGAGTTTGAGAGAGAGCTCTAAGAGAGAGGGGTTTTGGGGTTTTGGGAAATGAGGTCTAAAAATAAGGTCTTAAGGTTTGTAACTCTTAATATACCTAAATAACCCTAAAAATGACTTCCTAGGGTCATAAAATACTTGGGGTGAATTTACCAAGCACCCTAAGCCACAACAGTATTTAACAACTTTTCATAGGAGAACCCACGACTCCCTTAACCACGGACCGTCTGTCAACCAACCCCCCATTGAGGGGGATTCATTGTTTGGTTCTGCAAACATCCAAAAATGCAGGTTCAATAAATGTCCCAAGTCGACAAGCTATCGATTGGTCAACTGGCCATTGACTAGTCCCGTTCGTGGACACTGTCACACGGTTTTGGACATAAGTCTTGGCCCTTCTCTAGGGCCCCTTATGGGTCCTAGGTGGGGTCGGACCCAGATGTTAAACCCCTAAACATAGTCCTCCAGTTCATAGGAACATCCCACATCAATTTCAAGCGAAACAAACACGTAAGACTTACTCAAATACAGAAAGACACATGAACACCCTCTAAGGAACAGTTTGCGAACGTCATGGACGTTCTTGGAGGTTTGACCTCCTAAAATCAACCAAACATCACACACGGCCTAATAACATCAATAGATATCATTTTAACACAAAATTAACACACGAAACAATTACAAAGCTCTAGTTAACCTTATTTTATTTTAGGGTGTTACAAAAAAGCCTTCTGCTCAACTAAGAACCCATATAAGCTAATTATCATATATCCCTTATGACAAGATCATGTACAACACATGAACAACATTATAAAGTATAATCAAGTAAACATGTATCATAGCATAGTTGAGTACATCATCAATACAATTGCAAAATCATGTTATAACAACATAACATATATAAGAGTTCATAACATTACAATATATACTAGACCCCTACTTATAAATCACCATCAAGTCCACAAGAGCAATGACAAGTAAAGACCATAACCTTATTCAACTAATTAACCCAATAAAGGATCACAAGTAATGTCTGTCTTCACATAACATAGCATCTAGAGTAGTCATACTCACATTTAGCAATATATACCAATAATATATTCATAAATGAAACTAACGTCATATACAATCATCAACATGTAAAGTCAACATATAAATAATCATTTACTTTAAAACATAAGAAAACCTTTCTAACACTTCCGTCAAGGTCAACTAGTGCAATGTATAGGCAGAATCCCATACCCCTACCTAGACTAAGTCAAACCTCTTAGGTCACCCTAGCTAGTGTTCACTTTATTACTGCATTTTACATTCCGGAATAGTTGCGTTACCCGACATAGACCATGTGAGAAAACCATGGAATCCGGTGTGATGAACCTTACACCAAAAAAAGGTGCTATACTTTCCAAGGTTCAACTAAAACATTAACATAGCTTTCTAGGTGGATCCACTAGCTAGTTTTCGTATGGGGGCAAACTAGTTAACGAACTAGGAGATACGCCTTGAACCCTCTACATGCTTATTAACATTGGAGTCCTCATATCATGAGCAACCATAAGGTGAGTATCCATCCAAGGGGAGTCAATGACTCATGTGGAACTATAGGGTGAATCAACCTCTATGGGAAGCCAACACCCCTCATTGTAAAGTTCACTTGGTGCAAAATGAAATACCTTTTTGAAATGTCTTTAAGCCTTCATTATTAATCAAAGATTAGTTTAGGTCATAGGAGACAAACCCCTTGTATATCTTATCATTAGCTCACTAGGAATTGCATGAGAATGTCCTTTCAATACAACCCTCATATGTGAGATCAACACATTAGCATATTCCTAAAAGCTAGTGGTTATAGGGTGTCTAACCCTAAATTGAAGAAGGGAAAAGGTACTAGTGTCACCAAATGGGAAGCCAACTTGTGGAAAGTGTGGTAAAGAGCAATATGGTGATTGCCTTAAGGGGACGGATAATTTCTTTAGTTGTGGCAAGAGTGGTCACAAGATGAGAGATCGCCCAAACTTGATCCAGGTGATACTTTATCATTTTTTACACCTCTAGTATCTAAAAAGTTTGATATTTTACCTGATATTTTGCATGAAGCCTTTATAGTGTCTGCTTCGATGGGTGAGTCGGTCGTTGCAAAAAGGGTGTATAGAAATTGTCCAATAATGTTGCCCAATAGAATTTCTTATGTTGATCTGATAGATCTCAATATGCTTGATTTTGATATTATATTGGGTATGGATTGGTTGCATGCATGTTTTGCCTCTATTAATTGTAGGACAAGAGTCATGAGGTTTTACTTCCCTAATGAACCTGTTGATGAGTGGAAAGAGGGAAATTATATTCCTAGAGGTCGTATGATCTCTTGTCTAAAAGAATGCAAAATTATCTCAAATAGTTGTGTATATCACATAGTAAGGGTCCAAGATTTAGACTTCGAAATTCCTCTTATTGAGTTGGTGTTCTGAGTGAGTTTCCGGAGGTCTTTTCTAATGATCATTAAGGTATTCCTTCGAAATGGGAAATTGACTTTGGCATTGATTTGCTATCGGATACAAATGCCATAATCAATTCCTTCTTATCGGATGACTCTGATCGAATTAAAGGAGTTCAAGGCTCAACTAAAGGTTTTACTAGATAAGGGTTTTATAAGGCCTAGTATTTTTCCGTGTGTTGCTCCGGTGTTCTTTGTGAAGAAGAAAGATGGTTCCTTGCGAATGTGTATTAATTACTGCTAACTCAACAAGGTCACCATTAAGAATAGGAACTCTATCCCTCGAATTGTTGAATTTTTTTATCAACTCCAAGGGGAGAGCTACTTTTCAAATATAGGCTTGAGGTCGGGGTATCACCAACTTAGGGTGAGAGGTGAGGATATACCAAAGACGGCCTTTCGGACTAGGTATGAGAACTATGATTTCTTGGTCATGTATTTTGGTCTCACTAATGCCCCAACAATGTTTATGGACGAAATTAATAGAGTGTTTGAAAATTACCTAGATTCATTTGTCATTGTCTTCATTTACGATATCTTGTATATTTGATGAATGAGGGTGACTATATGGGTCATTTGAGGGGGGGTATTGCAAACCCTTAAAGAACATCAATTGTGTGCCAAATATAGCAAGCATGAGTTATGGTTGAGGTCGGTGACATTTCTTTGTCACATCATCTCTAGTGAGGGAGTTGAGGTAGACCAAAGGAAAATGGAGGCGGTGAGAAATTTGCCTTGACCATTGACTCCAACTAACAGTAAGAGTTTCTTAGGTCTAGCAGGTTATTATCAGAGGTTCGTAGATGGTTTTTTGTCTATTGCATCTCCTTTAACTACTTTGACCCAAAAGAGTAAGAAGTTTGAGTGGTCATAGGCATGTGAAAAAAGTTTCCAATTACTGAAAGATAGGCTCACATCCGCTCCGGTGTTGACTTTATCGGAGGGTGCAAAGGGTTATGTAGTGTATTGTGATGCATCTTGAGTGGTTTTGGGGTGTGTGCTTATGCAACACAGGAAAGTGATAGCCTATGCCTCTAGGCAACTTAAGGTACATAAGAGAAACTATCCCTCTCACGACCTTAAGTTAGCGGCCGTGGTGTTTGCTTTAAAATTTGGAGGCATTACTTGTATGGAATCTGTATCGATCACAAGAGTCTCCAATATGTGTTTACCCAAAAGGAGTTGAATATTCTACAAAGAAGATGGCTAGAGTTGTTGAAAGATTATGATATGATTGTCCTCTATCACCCTGACAAGGCTAATGCCGTTGCGGATGCGCTAAGTCGTATGAGTATGGATAGTGTATCCCACCTTGATGAAGCCAAAAAGGACCTAGCAAGGTAAGTACATAAGTTGGCTAGGTTGGGGGTGAGGTTGGGAAGTTCTCCGGATAGGGGTGCTATAGTTCATCATAACTCCGAGTCATCTATAGTTGTTGAGGTGAAGTCCAAACAACACCTTGATCTAGCCTTAATTAAGTTGAAAGAATTGGTTCTCAGCAAGTTGAATGAATCATTTTCCTTAGGGGAAAATTGTGTTCTAAGGTACCAAAGGAGATTATGTGTTCCCGATGTAGATGGGTTGAGGGATTGGATCCTAGAAGAAGAACATGGGTCCCGCTACTCAATTCTCCTAGATTCGACAAAAATGTACCATGACCTAAGGGAGATATATTGGTTGGAAGGTCTAGAATGGGACATAGCAGAGTTTGTCACTAAGTGTCCGAATTTCCAAAAAGTAAAGGCCGAACACGAAAAGCCAGGTGGCTTACTACAAGAGATCCAAATTCCTACTTGGAAGTGGGAAGGCATCGATACGGACTTTGTAGTAGGTTTACCTTAGACTCAAAACTCATATAATTCCATATGAGTGGTTGTGGATCGATTGACTAAGTCCGCTCACTTATTCCCGTCAAGTGTACGTATTAGGTGGAGGATTATGCAAGAAAATTTCTAGATGAGATTGTGTGCTGCCATGGCATTTTGTTATCCATCATATTGAATCGGGGTGCACAATTCACATCAAGATTTTGGAGGTCATTCCAAAAATGGTTGGGTACTACGGTGAAATTGAGCACCACTTTTCATACCAAATGGATGGTAAAGCGGAGCGTACAATACAAACACTTGAAGATATGCTTAGGGCATGCATTATTGATTTTAAAATGAATTGGGATAAAAATTTCCCTTTGGTAGAGTTTGCCTAGAACAATAGTTTCTGTTCATCCATTTCCATGGCTCCCTATGAAGCCTTGTTTGGTAGGAGGGGTAGGTCTCCTATTGGATGGCTTGAAGTGGGTGACCCATCATTTCTTGGTCCCGAGTTGATTTATAAGACTTTGGAAATGGTTCATATCATAAGTGACCGGTTGCAAATGGCCTATAGTCGGCAAAAGTCTTATGCCGATCATAGGAGAAGGGATTTGGAGTTTGAAGAAGGTGATAAGGTGTATTTGGAAATTTCACCAATGAAAGGGGTGGTTAGATTTGTCAAGAAAGGGAATTTGAGTCCTAATTATGTGGGTCCCTATGAAATATTGCAATTGGTTGGTAAGGTTACCTACGAATTGAAACTTCCGATTGAATTGTCTTCGGTTCATCCATTTTCCATGTTTCTGTGTTGAAAAAGTGTATCGGTGATCCAGAGTCCATTCTTCCTATTGAGGGTCTTGGTGTCAAGGATAACCTCTCTTATGAAGAAGTCCCAGTTCAAATTCTTGATAGTACAGAAGTTTAGGAATAAAGAAGTCGTTTCCGTAAAGGTGTGATTGAAGAATCATCTAGTTGAGGGTGCAACATGGGAGGGCGAGGCAGATATGAAGTCCCGTTACCGTCATCTTTTTGAGAATTAAGGTAAGTCATTATTTTATAATATTAAATATGATTAGAAGTTAAGGTTTCTTGATTTTTGGGTGAATTTTTGCAAAGTATGCACATTTTTATAGCTTTAGAGTGAAGTTACTGTAATATTTCTCTTGAAAACTTGAAATTTTGCTTTTTGCTTGTTTTGAGTTATGTAGTGCATTTTGGTATGGTGACTCTTTACGAATGTAGCAATTGTTAAGTCGAATTTTGTGCTAATTGACTCATGTAATGTAAGTTGAGCTCATAAGAGTTGTGAGAAGGAAATGTCTCAAGATGAAGTGATTTGATCCTTATGTGTAGTAATATTATTTTTGAAATTGCCTTGTTGAATGACATGGTTTATGTTATTTTGATATTGATGATTTCTTTGGATGTAGTCTTGAGTCTATTCCTTTCCTTCAAAAGATTTTTGGTGTCATTCGGGGATGAATGTTCCTAAGGGGGGGGGGGGAGGGCGGGATTAAATGTAACACCTTGGAAATCCAAAACGTGTCGTAAAGCCTTACATTGGTGTCATAAGGTCTAAGTACTGTTTTGAAGTCCTTTATAAATTAATATAGATCATTTAGAATGTTTAAGAACAAAAATTTCCAAGAACGTCCATGACGTCCAGGAAGTTGGTTCAAAGGGATGTTAGTGAGCCTTAGCCTGTTTTACTAAAGTTTAGGAGTTGGAAATGTATGAAATGTGGTGAGGGTAGATAATGGGCGTTTAAGTTGTTCTATGCTCGAAACGTCCAGGCAAGACTTCCCAAGGACTAACCACGGGCCCTTGAGAAGGACCCTAGCGTTTGAAGCAACACTCCTGTAAGTGTGCATCGACGGGTCAGAAGACGGTCCGTGTGTGGATTGAAGAGGTGTCGATGACACCATAGTTCCACACTTCGGATGGTTGAGAAGGTTCTTTCACCCGCACAACCTCTAAACTCACCAACGGAGCTTAAAAGTGCATGCTACAATCCGTGTGTGGATCGACGGGGTGTCGATGCCATCGTCCTCCCAGACTTAGTTAATCACTTGAAGCCCCTCACCTGCACAATCTCTGATTTCATCGACGGATTGCTGGACGAGAGGGAAGGATCCTTCGACTCACAGATGGCCTGTCGTTCGGGGTCTCATCTGTGAGGGTCAAGTTTTCTGCTTAATTTAAGTTGGTTTCTTTTAATTAGTTAGGGGGTTTGGTGGTTTATTTATGGGTTAAGGAAGTCTAATGAATTTTATTTATACCTAATATAAATACTCCCAACCTTCATTTATCTAAGAAAATTCACAAATATATACTCTCTTCCGTCTCTCTTCTTTCTTTCTCGACTTGAACTCAACATTGAAGTATAGGAAGGATAAGGGTTTGGGGTATGGAAAGCAACGAATTCAGCATCAAATTGTTGTAAACGTTAAGGTATGAAATTTAATTCACTTTTGAGACTCTTTCCTCAAAAAGGGCTCCTTCAAAATGTATTTCAAATGTTGAGTTTTCTTATGGGTTTCATTCAATTACGAACTGATGTTATGGATTGAGTTGTTGATGATTTCTTTAGGTTTATTGAATATACTAACATGAATTTCAACTTGGATGTGCTAATTTTTAGTGGTTGGGTCTAAATTGAAGAATATCTTCCTCCATCCCAAACCCTAGTTTGTGATATTGATCTATAATGTATTATAATTAGTTAATTTATTTGGTTGTCGATTAGATTACTATCCTTTGGTGTTATTATGATTAAATTAAAATGAATTATAGGCCTATCATTCTAGTTCTTGAGATGTGATTTTGGTTATGATTGTATAGTGAAATTAGCCTATGTATTTTGTTTTAAGTTATGATCTAGTGTTGGATTGTGTTACAGAGATGTAATTGGTCTTGTTATCTTATTTCTTATCATCGTGTGGTGATGTTACTCTCCCAATTGGGTTGAGTTATGGGTTGATGGTAAGACCTTGATGATAGACTATAAGAAAGACTTGGTAAGTCATAGAATGTCTATCTGTAATTCCAATTGTGATTAATTGTTTATAAGTCATGATATTACATTGGAGTATGCCTTATATTAGGATTATAGGGCGGTACGATGTTGAATTGGAAGTTCTTGACTATGTTGTGAGGTTTATTAAGGTGTATGTGATATAAGGATGGTGAAAACTATCAATTTGACTTGATATGCTATGAAATGCTAATGTGTTAACCTCACTTATGTGAATTGTGATGAAAGGACTTATACTCATACAATTCTTATTGATCTATTTATGATGATTATTACACAAAGGGTAGACCCTACGACCTAAACTAAGCTACGATTGGTAATTAATGGCTTAAAGACATTTTAAAAAGGGACTCTAGCTTAGTACCGAGTGAACTAGATTGAGGAGTGTCCCTTCCCACATAGGGAATGTAGGAAAACTACATTACTATTGAGATTGGAGACTATAATACATGGCGCATAAATAGGGTCCCAAATATATCTCCTAGTTCTTGAACTATGTTGCTCCCCTAGGAATACTAGCTAGTGGATCCACGTAGTTGCTATGTTTCATGTTTTGATACTACCTAGGCAAGTAGTCCGCCTTCTTTTGGTGTAGGGTTTTATGACACCGGATTCCACACTAGCTCATATGGTCTATGTCGATTAGGGAAAGATGTTCCCAAAAAGGTAAAACGAATTGAAGGACTTGAACACTAACTTGGATAACCTAAGAGGTCTAGCTAAGTCTAGGTAGGGGTATGGAACTCTACCTAAACATTGAACTAGTTAGCCTTGAGGGAGTCTTAGGAGGAGTTACTTATATATGTTTATGTTATTATAATCTATGATGTATAAATGATGACCATGACACATTATTGACAATATGTCTTAATTAGTTCATTAATGAGTATGCCTTGGGTCATAATGTTAATATATGATGAAATGTAAACATAAATGCTATGTTATGTAAAGTTGGACATTGGTCATGGTTTCTTGTTGGGGATAATTGATTGAGTAAGGTTATGGAGCTTTGCTTGGTTATTGCACTTGTTGACTTGATAAGTGTTCATGAGTAAACGTCTTACTTATTATGATATGGTTGACTCTTATTCATTCTAGTGATGTTATTTCTTGATGATAGGGTTATAGAAAATCATGGTTTCAAGTATGTTGGAATACGTTTTACTTATCGAGTTTGTAAGCATGTTTGGTTGATCGATATGAGTTTCTTGGCTTTGTATTAGGTTCCTAAAGGGGTAAAATGGTATGTTTTGACTTAAAGTCCTTTTTAGCATGTTTTGTTTGTTTATGTAAATAAGGTTTCATACTTAGTACACGTGGAGTACTAACCCTATTTTCTTCTTTTTTTTTGCAAACATTTTAGGTTCTAGTGTGTTGAAGAGTTTTGAAGGCGATATTGTTGAAGGCTTGAATTCTTCCTTTAATCCAAGTGGGGTAGGTCGTCAACTTTCGAGGGCAATGCCACCATCTAACTTAAAGACTTGTTATGAGCTTAAATACACTTTCATATCTTTCCTTTTCAATTGAGTATATACTTTTGTACGATCTATATGTAGTCTTGTTGAATTGATGTAAGGGCTATGCCCACATTGTGATAATCGTTTAGATGGTATAAGATGACATAACCATTGAGACTATTTTTCTATCTTATATATGTATATATGCAATAAAAGTAGAAGTCTATGTAACATTCCCATACGAAGGGTCTATGTATACTCGATACGAATACATATTATGTCTATGTAAATCTCCAAGTAATAATAATGAAAGTTCTAAAATTTTCCACATTTTTCAATTTATGAATGTAATGACATGAGACTAAGAGGCTAGCCTTAGTCATTGAAAAGGACGACCACGCCGGTTACGTCTAGGGGGGTAAACTAGGATGTGAACAACTATGTATCAGAGCATAAGGTTGAATATAGTTGAGTTATGTTGCTCTCTCCAGCACGTCTATGTTGGTTTGTATTCATAATTGTGAAGCGGTCACACTTGAGTAGGAACCTATATGATTCTTAGGAATCACTCTTTTCCTTGGTTGAAATCTTTATCTTGCATTAGAGTATACTGATGGTGTGCTTTTGCATCTAATACTATTGTTATGCTTATAGGAAGAATGAACACTTAAAGAAATAAGGATCAAGACCTAAAGAGGAAATTTCCAATACAGGAGCTCCTCGTTATGGTGAGAAAGTCCTCACTTGAAGAAGATGCTAACATTGACCAACCTCCGGTCAATCCTCCACCCTTGAAAGATAAAGATAAAAGGGACGCCGTCATTTAATTGGCTCAAGACGGTATCGTCAAAGCCCAAGCTAACCGGGAGTTGTGCCCATCCTCATCAACAAGTAACTATTAAGGCTTCCTGTCTAAGGGACATCACTGGAATGAACCTTACTACTTTCTACAGGTGTAAGGTTGATGAAGACCCCAAAGAATTTATCGATGAAGTCTCTAAAATACTTTTGGATAAAAGGTTGTCCACAAGTGAGAAGGCCGAGTTGTCCACTTATCAACTCAAGGACGTGGCGCAAGCATGGTATGTGCAATGGAGGAATTATAGGTCATTGAGGGTGGTCCGTTGACTTTGGAGATCTTTAAGGCATCTTTTCTATATCGATTATTTCCTAGGGAGATGAGGGAGGAAAAAGTGGTGGAGTTCATCAACCTTCGCCAAGGAGGAAGTAGTGTCCATGAGTACTCTTTGGAATTCATTAAGTTGTCCAAAGATGCTCCTTCTTTGGTCTCCGATCCTAGAGACTTGAAGAACCATTTTATGATGGGGGTGTCGGAGGACTTACAAGACGAATGGAATTTGGCCATGCTACATGACAACATTACTTTTCCCGTCTTATAGTGCATGCAAGAAGGGTTGAGGATGTAAGGGCGAAGCAAAAGAGTAGAGATACTAAGATACAAGGGTCATATGATGGAGGTTCTTCAAAGAATAGGCTTGAAATACAAGACAAGCCTAGATTTAAGAAGTGGGTTTCTAATCAAGTCTCTTCAAATTTCCAAAAGCTAATGGTGATAGTGTGTCTAACCCTAAATTCAAGAGGGGAAAGGTACTAATTCATCAAATGGGAAGCCAACATGTGGAAAGTGTGGTAAAAAGAACTATGGTGATTGTCTTAAGGGGATGGATAATTGCTTTAGTTGTGTAAAGAGTGGTCCCAAGATGAAAGATTGTCCAAACTTGAAAAGTCCCTTTTTAGATTGTTTTGCTTGTATATGTTCATAAGGTCTTATACTTAGGAAATGTGGAGTACTAACCCCATTTTCTTCCCCTTTTCCAAAATATTTTAGGTTCCGGTCATTGAAGTGTTTGGAAGGCGAAATTATTGAATGCTTGCATTCTTCCTTTCATCCAAGTGGGGAATGTCCTCAACTTCCGAGGGCAATTCCACAAACTAGCTTACGGACTTGTTATGAGCTTAAAGAATTTTTCATTTTTTCCTTTTAAATTGAGTATTATACTTTTGTACGACCTATATGTGGTCTTGTTGGATTGATGTAAGGCCTATGCCCATATTGTGATAATCGTTTAGTTGGTATGAGATGAGACGATCTTTGAGACTATTTTTCTATCTTATATATCTATATGTGCGATAAAAGTAGAAGTCTATGTAATCTTCCTATATGAAGGGTTATGTATACTCGATAAGCATATATGTTATGTTTATGTAGAGGTCTATGTAAGTTGTAAATTTTTCTGCATTTTCAACCTATGAATGTAATGACATAATACTAAGAGGCTAGTCTTAGCTCTTGAAAAGGATGATGATGCCGGTTACTTCTAGGGGATAAACACGGATGTGACATAAAGATTAAAACTTTTTGTATATAACAACATAGTGATATTTGGACCTACAAACAATTGGAGAAAAGATTTCAAGTCCTCCTCAATTGGAATTCTAGAAACACAATGGCTGTAACGTATAATATTGGGAAAAAAGGGGAGAAATTTGGGTTAGTACAAACCATATATACTATGTATGGTTCCTATGCATAAAAATCATCAATGCATGAGAAAAGACACAATTTAGTCAAAACTATTGTCACACTCCAAAAATATGGTAGATAAAAATACAGCCTAACATGGGTGTATTGAGATTATAAGGTCCTAAATTAAATAAAAATATAGCTAAGAGTCACTATATAAAGTTTGGAGGTGTTTTGAGGTCAAACACCCAAGAACGTCCAAGATGTCCGGAAACTAGTCGATGTCAAACTAGTGTGTCGTAGTGATTTTTAGTGGAGTTTTGGAGGATGATTTGAGAGTGAAATTGAGTATATATGGTTCCTATACATAGAGTGATGTGTAAAGGGTTGAAACGTCCAAGTACAACGCACCCGGTGACCATCCAAAGGGTCCGCGAGTAGGACCCAAACATAGGCCAATTAAGCTGCCGCGCAGTCTAGATTTGACAGTGGTTGAGTGACACAGAGCCATCACCCAAAGGGAAATTTTTTCCCTTCAACGCGGGTACATCTCTAACCATTCTGTCCGAAACTAGTTTCCTAATCCAAGAATCAAAAATTCCCCCGCGACGCGCAGTGAGTGTCCATATTTGGTCGTGTCATTTTAAGTCAAATTTAAATTGGTTGAAATGTCCAACAGTTGCAGGAATCATTTGGGAATTTTATGAATAAATTATTCATAGTTATTGTAGGTATTTGAGGTGTATGTAAGAATCACGATATACAATAAGACCCTAAACTCCCAAATAAAAAACTTTCTCTCCAAAAATTCTTCCAAAACCACCAACGAAGAAGAAGAGAATTTCAGAAGTTTTAGGACAAATTCACCAAGGTTTAAAGTTCGGTTTAACGCTCTAATCTAATTTATGTGAAGCTTATTTATTCATATATTCTTCCATTCATGAAGACCCCTAGTTTCCCTTCAATTGTGATTCCAAAGAAACCCATTCAAGAGAGGGTTGTGATTGCATTTTGGGTAAGGCTTGATTGTGATCCCAATATGGTGGGTAGCATTTAATGATGTTTATATGATGATTATATAATGTTTAAGGAGTTTTCATGGTTAATTATATTAATTTAATTTGAATGTAATCATGGTGATCTTATCACATTAGAGACTAGATGAAGGTTTTGTGTTGATTCTTCTTAACTTGATTGTATTCTATGTTAATTTTTTATGATTGAATCACATAGGTATAAATTGAATTGAAATAGAATTGATTGATTAAGTTTGGTATTGATGTAATTGAACCTTAAAAATGAATACTGGCTATATTCTCCTTGTATTGAAGAATGTCAGAAGAAAGGTAAGCTATAAGATCCTATAATCTACCTATAATTGAAGATCGAACAAATCAATTAATAATTAGCCTTAGAATGGTTGTGTTTTATTTAGATTTAGGATATTGAATGAAAATGATAGATTAAATTGAGTATGGAGATTTTCTAGGACATCTGTCCATGAGAAAGAAGGTTGATCAAGGCTTGATAAGAAAACATTGGAGTATATGCTTGACTCCAAGTGGATATTCAAAGTGATACGGATAGTCTAGAAAGGGTACGGACTCCAAGTAGAAAGGAGAGCCACACCTAGTAGTTGTCATTACTATCCACTTAGTTCTCATGAGGCAGGAGTCCTTTACCTAGTATAGTCAAGGTATCCTAGTATATATATCCATATCCTATCAACTTAGACGTGCTTGAGAAGCATCTCGTAGTGTTCAAAACAAAAAATGCACTTAGACATGCCCAAGGGGTATCTCCCAGTGTTCATAACGTGTGAAAGAACTTAGACATCCCCAAAGAGTATCTCGTAATGTTCATGAATATTAAGGAATCATTATATACCTTAAAAAGTATCTCGTAGGATCCATATGATTATGGAACTTAGACATGGTTAAGAAATATGTCACAGTGTTCAAAACATAATCATATGAACTAGGCTCCAACATGAGAAGTAATAGAAAAGGATCCAAAGGTAGTACCTTGCATGAGTGGTGTTATGGGGCATCATAAGTGCATTTCACAAGGTATAACCTAGGGTCACTAATGAAGAAGAGATTGAAAATAGGATTGGAATAGAGTTGTCTTTCATAGTAAAGTATACTAAAGATAAGAGAATCTTAATACATGAGGCTAAGTAATGATAAGGCTATGGAGGATGAACAAGTTAAGGATAACTTAAAGATATGCTTAGTATGTGAGGTAGTATGGGCTTTCTTACGTACATTTGACAAGTTTGTTTTGAGGAAATCATAAGGGTATAGTACTCTTCAGTATGAAATAGTTCTATTAAAGACTCCTAGATTACATGAAGCAAGATAAGGTGACTTCATGTAATGCTTTGTGTATGAGGTAGTATGGGTTGATTCACATGCATTGCACAGGTAAAATTGGAGGTAGCCTAAGGCCATAGTGCTCATATGATATGATGAACTTAGGTCTTAATTATGAAAGTGGATAATGATCAATAATGACTAAACAAAGATACTTAGCTTTGGTAGTATTATAGGATTCCACCTTAGCCTTGTACTAGCATACTTGGAGGTGGCTTGTGAGTAGTTCACTTGAGTAACAAGGACAAGTATGTATGTACGAACTCATATATGCTTTAAGATGCTTTAATATGCTTATGATGTTAATGTTATGCTTATGTCCTTATATCTTATGATTATATTCATTGTTTACTAAGACTTTGAGATATCTTGTGTTTTGTGTGGTAGTTTCCATACTTAGTACATATTGTACTAACGCATATTGCCTACATGTTCTCCATGTAGTGTCTTGAGAAGATTGAGTTTCTTTGAAGGATAGAGTTCCAAGATTTCCAAGAAGAAAAGAAGTGGTGAGTCCTTATAGCTTTGGGATGGCCCTTTATGTTTTCTTTACGTTTTAGACTTTATGTGGGCTGCGTCCCAATATGTTTCATTCATGTTAAAGTTAGATGGATTTTGAGACAATGTTATTATATATGCTTCCTTTATTATGAAATACATTTCAGTTTATTTCTAAATAAAGTTTGTAAATTCCCTCTATTTATGCATGATGTTATGTAATGAAGTCAAGAGGCTTGTACGAGACCTCCGACAGGTCAGTACGCCGTGTTGTGACCCATGGGTTTCCCTAAATTCTAGGGTGTACTTGCGGATCGTGAAAAGCTTGTTACTAGAGTATAATTTTTATGGAAATGGTCTTAGGATATTTCAAAACCATGTCTATAAGAGTCTTATTCATCGGTGTGAGTCCCGACATATCTATGAGTAGGGGCTACGTGAAGCTTAGGGAAGTTTCACTTCTTCATTTTTCAAGTCGTGCCATAGAGTTTGTCTTGAGTAAGCCCTTCTTGTAAGGTTTGCGTAAGATTTTGTAGGTTATGGATAAAGCTAGGGCCAATGCTACATGGGAAGGAGATGGGATAGGGGAGAAGGAGATTCCTCCCCATGTGGAAGAGAAAATCCCTTATAAAGTTCCTAAGACCCCCCAATAGGGATTTCTACGTTGGAGGAGTACAGGGATTCTATGACTTTATTGGATCAAGCCTTAACAGCAGAAGCTAATAGAGGATAGGTCGCTCCGGCTAATCCTATAGGAGGAATGGGAGCTACTAGAGTAAGGGAATTCTTGAGAAAGAATCCACCGGAGTTCTATGGCTCCAATGTTGATGAAGGTCCGAATGGGTTTATTGATAAAGTGTATCAGGTGATTGCAATCATGGGATTTTCTTCCATTGAAAAGGAGGAGTTGGCTTCCTATCAATTGAAAGAGGTTTCCCCACTTTGGTATGAGCAATGGAACGATAGTACACCAATGATAGCGGGTTCCATTGAGTGGGAGACTTTTAAGTTGGATTTCCTTGATAGGTTATTTCGTACGTTATTGCCTTCTCATTTCCTTCATACTTCAATTACCAAGAATTTCATAACCAATGAACAAACAAGGTAAATACAAGAAGTAATACTAACATGTATATTATTGCTAAAATATGATTGATCAACAAGACTAGGGAAGTTGGTTGATGATCTATAACTCTCTAATTTCTAGTATATATGTGATGTATTGTATTAGATTGTAGTATTATTTTGTAGCGACTTGTACATGGTTTCATCAATGATTAAATGTATTTTTAGATACTGAACTATAATTTAATGATGATGAAAAAGGTTTATTTATCAATGATGATCAAAGGATTGATGAATTGGTAACAATGACTATTTCCTCTACTTCTCTATTGTATGTTGATGAAGCCTTGTATGACATTGTGTTGTAGGTCCACTTGTGATGGTAGTGTTTACTTTATTTCCAATATATATATATATATATTATATATATATATATATATATATAGTATATCTGATGTGATCATGGCCTTGAAGGCAATTATACTATGAATGTGAGTGGTGATGAAGCACCCTGGTGAAGTCTATGCCTAGTTTCCTACTTTAACTATGATCTAGTTGTATTGCTAATGTAATAAGAATGTAAATGTATATGTTAAGATCATGTGTAGGTCCTTCCATAAATGAAGTGGGAAGGATTGATATACCCTACCATGTACCCCCTATGTAGAGGTGTAAATAGCTAATGTTATGAGTCTTAATGTGTAACATGAAGTTAACTTGTCTCAAATGCTAAATTGTGTTGTGTGGTCTATGCCTCGTTGTACATTGTGGTATTAAGAGGGTGGCTGCCTTAACATGTTGATTGATAGCCATTATGTGATCATGTTGACCAATGTATACACACTCACACATTATGCATGCTTATAATATAGTAGTTGTCATAGTGTGTAATCAAAAGGTAGTTCTCATATTAAGTAAATTTCTACTACAATGCATGTATGTAAGATAAATGTATGTGAAATATGTTATGTATTCCTTAACATGGATGACTTTATAGGTGTACTTGTATGGGCAAGGGTATGGGACATTGTCTATGCATTATACATGTGTACCTTGATAGGATAGTTCCTAGGTTTGGTCTCTTATGTACATGGATATGAATGTGTGCTCAAGTGTATCCTAAATTGGATAGATCCTTACATAGGCTACATCCGTATAAAAGGTTTTATCACATGATATAGGTTCATGAAAGGACTTCTCATTTATGACTTATGAGCTAAGCATATGAGGGGATGACTCTCGTAAGACTAGTTTTATAAGATAAAGTTAATAAAGGCTTTAAAAAAAAGGAACTTATCTTAGCACCGACTGAACTTGAAGATGAGGGTTGTCTATTCTCATTGTATGAAGGTAGGTCACAATAATCCTCATGAGGTTGATAACTACAATGCCTCAATAGGCATAAACAGGGTCCATAAATAACTATAATGCCCCATTTGGCATAAATAGGGTTTTGACATGCACCTCCAAGTTCCATCACTATGCTTTCCACATAGGATCTATCAGGTGACTTCACTAGTCTGCTAGCATATATTAATGTTCTGCCTATGATAGCTAAGAAAACCTTCCTTCGGTGTAAGTCATTACAATAAAAAATTCTTTGATTAGCACCCATGTTCTTAGTGTCAGTTAAGGCTATAGTTTCCCTAAAGTAAAATTGACAACGGAAGTAAAGTAAGGACTCTATATACGACAACCTAAGGGTATTTGATTAGTGTAGGTGGGGTTATGGGACTTCACCTATGCAATTCACAAGTGGCTCTTGAGGGAATTCCTAGGAAGGTGTTCTAATGCATGTGTTTATGCATATGTTCCTTATGCATGAATTTGTAGTAATTGTCTACTTGTTATAATGAAGTGCATGGTATGAACCTATATGAAGTATCCTTGTTGTATATTCATAATATTAGTCTTAATGACAACATGATAAAGGTTGTTAACATGAATGAAGTTGTCTTCACTTACTTGTCGATGTATGAATTAGATATTAAGGCTTGTGGTCTTATGATAGGTCGATTAAGTATGTGTGAGGTTATGGGACTTCACATGTACATTGCATCAGTAGATTTAGATTTGGATTATGAGTAAGGTCATCGAATGTTCTATATGAAGGGAAATTGGTATATGTGAATAATAAGTAAAGTTCATTATAATGCCTTATGGTCTTAAGTTGAATGTGTATTGTAATGTGCTATACTTCTATGATGATATATGGTGGCCTAAGTAAGTTTAGGTATGGTTTTACTTGTAATTTTAAGGTGATGCATTGCACCATTTATAACTAGAGCATTACTTAACAGGTTATTGAGTCAAAAGAAGAAATTGAATGTAAAAGGAAAGTAGTTCACTGAGAAGTGAAAGGAGCTCACGGTAAAGTGACCTCAAATGTTGCTTAAATTTTATGTGTCATTTATATGGTGTTTGGACTTTGAATATGTATATATGAAGTATGTGAATCTATTTGTATAAAGGTTTTATGATGATTTACTCAAAAAGGCATGAAATATAATTTCAAGAAAATGTCCCCTTTAAATGCATGTTTTTGCATGGTTACCATACGTAGTGTATTCTTGTATTAATTCCATTCTTCCCTACTTTTTAAACAAAGGTTATGGATGTTCAAAGGAGGTCATAAATGATATGCAATACGAATCAAGTGCTGAATTAGCCAACAAATTCAAGATTAAGAGAGAACAACTTCGAAATGAATGCAATGATAGAGCTAAGAAAGAGCAGACACCAATACCACATCTAATAAAGAATTCTGAGGAGCTTAGAATATCACATATAATTGCATTTAAAGGGCAAACTAATCATAGGTTATTTTAATCTGAAGAGTCCATTAAAGAGAAAGGAATTAAACTTCTTATGAATGACTCTAGGTTCCAAATATCATTCAAGAAAGGTGTTCCCTCTTCAGTACATGTGAATGGAAAAACACTAAGTAATGGAGAGAAACAACATGATATTGAGGATCTATAGAACTTCAAACAGGTGAAGGGGAAGTTGGTTCGACCATCCACCTCTATTGGTCAGTTTCTGGATAAGTAGTAGATACACAATGAACATGATATTCTTCATCTACCAAATTGCATGAAGGTATAGGGGAAGCTGGTCCTACCAACTAGGACTCTTGATCAGTTTCTACAAAATTAAAGGATACACATAGATGATGAAACAAAATGATAACCACAACACATTTGTTTTCAAATTTATGCATACTCCAATTATTAATGAACACAACAAAGGATTTGATGATATTGTGGATCAAGAAGAACTTGATTTAGATGAATGTGATGTCCAAGAGGAAATTTACATTGACTATAGTACAAAAGGTATGTCTTAAACCTTGTAAGATTTAGTAATCATTATAAAAGAAATATCTTATTTCCTATCTGAAATATCAAAGCCAAATAAAGTTTGAGCACAAAAAACATTTAAGGATATTCATCCAAGATATTTGGAACAAAGAACGAAAATGACATTTGATAAAGGATAATTAGTGGGAAAAACTTATAAGATAGTGTCACAATTACGCAACATTATAGGAACCATTGCAAGGAATCCTAGATTCATCAGCTTGATGTACACTAGTTGGCATGTGGTGCCAAATGATACTAAAAAGCACATGTGGGAATATATCAATTTAAGAACAATCACTCTTGATATTGCATATATTTATTTATTTTTACGTACTGAAGCCAAATATTTTTTATTTTGCATAGTCCAAATTTCTAATTCCAGCAGAAGCAAAGAAGTGGGTGTTGAAAGGCCTTCGTGATGCTTGGAGGCGACACAAACAAAAAACTAAAAAGAATTTTTTTGATAAAAATAGTACCCTTGAGGATAGCCATAAAAGCGTCCTGATGGCATTCAAGAAAATCAATTCCACCAGCTGATCGAGTATTGAAAAACACCCAACTGTTCAAGTAAGTCTAAAATAATACATTTCTACTCATCGACATATTTTGCATCATGTCTATTTTTTAATGAATTAAAATATCTGTTGTTTTTTTTATAATAGGCCATATGCAAGATCATTCTCAAAATAGGAAAAAAAAGTGGATGAATCGAATGGGACCTATTAATTTTGCAAGATTAAGCGTGTCATTGTTTCAAATTGGTAATTTTTCTTTTTTGTACTTTACTAGAACATAATGTTGTTTTTTTTATAAATTTCTTTTGATATAATTTGTATCGTGCAACCAAATACAACAATGAAGAACCACCTGAAATGTTTATAGCAACTCGTACAAAGATGGGATAGGAAATCCACATGGATACCTAATTTGCAATAATATATTTTTTAAAGAGTATTAGTAGTAAATTTTAATTACACTTATATTTTATATATTTGTGGAGTTTGACTCCATTGAATTTTATCACGTATGTCATCTTTTACTTTCTCTTTTTCTTCGTCTTGTTCAAGTGCGATGAGGTATCAATTTTTGCAATGTCACTATCTTAGGACTGGAAATGAAATAGTACTCACAATTCACTATGGATGCCAATTTTATTCAACATTTTTAACTTAAAAATCGCCAAAATTCAAGGGAAACAGCTAATAATGAACTTACAACATAGTTTGGAAAGGAGCAGCCTGGTCGACTTAGGTTTTATTGTAGATCAGTGACAACAAGTTCTTTGAAGAAAGATTAGGAAATTAACAAGCTAAAACAAAAGTATACAAGTGAAATTACTTCTCTAAGGGAGGAATTGAGAGGAGAAATGCGACATTTATTCACTCAATTATTGCAAAACAACCCTGGATCGAATTTTCATGATATACCAGAGTGTGTTGGATCTAACCTTGCTTCGACTATTGATGGAAGTAGCACACAAGTTGTATGAGGCACAAATCTTCCATATTCTTCAGGACCAGTTCATGATTTTGTTCTTCAAAAGTTATAATGTATTTCACACTCTCTGTTAATAGTCTTAAGTTATTTTACGATCTTGAATCTTTGAAAATTAAGTATGTACTTTGTTTTGTCACTTATTGTCTCCTTTAAGCTTAATACCTAATTTTGGATTGTAGTTGTGTACTTTTTTATCCTATTGTTTATTGCTTAGAACTGTAATGGTTGTTCCAAGAGATAGGTTTAATTTTGAGATGGTTTTGTTGTATTTCACGAGTGAGTTGTTGTCAATTGTCCTACTTAAGCTCTGTTGTGATGTTGTTTGAGTTTCATCATGGTGCTGCTTGTTCTTGTTGTCTTCTTTTAATTGCGTCTCTCTTTCTCTTGCTAGATTTAGCTTTTGATTTGTTGTTGGAAGGAGTGTGAGCAGTTGTCAGTGAATAAAAAGCATATAAGCTAATAAGTTGATGTTTTGGAATATCCATGCTCTGTTAAACTGTCCTATAAGATTTTCTCTTTTGAGTTTAACATTCTTCATCAACTGGCTTGTTGTTATTTCCTTTATTAGCTTAAGTAAATGCATAACTTGAAAAAATTAGAAATCTATATGATACAAGCAAGCAAATCTAAGGTGTCAGATTTTAACCTTTACTAGAAAAAATAATTACATTCAGTCATCTATGAATCTTTTAAAAAAATATTACATTCTCTAGTATTATAGTTCTATTAGCACTTTTCTTCAAATAATAACAAAAAAATCAGGAAATGGCTCCAAAAGATACACTATTGTTGGTTGTAGTACATATGTGGTACTTTGGGCACTTTTAGTTGCTTTGAATGAGCACACATGCTGTCTCCTAGACTTTTTGGTTTTTGCTTAACTTGAGTGTGGTAAAGTTTCAGGAGTTGTTCTGGAAAAATTGGGTTGAGTTACTCATGTTGATTTGAGTGTATTTGGTAATCTTGCAAAGCTGACTAAGTTTTCAATGTCTAACAATTCAATAGTTGGGAAAATGCCTAATTATATAGGTAAATTTAAGAGCCTTCTGTACTAGAGAGAGAGATCTGGTGAAGAATCTGTCATAAAATGGTAATAACTTCTCATGTTTGATACCAGAGACAATTTCATGGCTTGTCTTTATGTAATCTTTGGACTAGATTCATATATATTTTTGGGGCTGTATCTTCGTTTTTATGAAATTGACTTGTTTGGTATACATGAATCTATTTGTTAATGGATTCCTAAAAAAATTCATAGAGGATTTGAATTATTGTTTTCATCCTCTCAGTTTGTACACTGGATTTGCAGGTTTTTGAAATAGTGTTTGCCTTGTTGACCTTTGTTTTTGTTCTTCCTATCAACCTCCATCTCTTTGATTAATATGAAATTGTGAATGTCATATCCCAGTTCCTACCGAATACAACATTTAGTGGGAGAGATAGTCTCTTGAGGTCTTTTATATGTACAAAACTGGAAATTTTCATTCATGATTACCAGTTCATTATAAAAGGATAAGATAAGAGCAATCTAATTGAACTAATTTTACATCCACAATATACTAATTCAATCTTTAATATTAGTACACAAAAATCTTAAAATTTAAGAGATAGAAAGTATTGTAACAATCTTAGTTCCTTAAGTTATGACATGCTTAGCTCATTCACCAGGATGAATAAGACAAACAACAGTTTGAACTTCTTCGATATCTTCTTCTTTCTGTCTCTGGCAGCTGCACTATTGTTCTTTGTTAGCTTCTTTTTGTCCTGTGCATTATGTTCTGCAAGAGATTTTCAGTTATGCGAGTTTTTCTTCTACTGGCCTTGTTGACACCCAATTTTGACCGACCTTTAACCATTTTAGGACTATATTCGATTCAATACGCATTTTAAAATTTACTTAAAGTTTTGAAGTTTTAGTCGATTTTTCTCAAAATTATATATTTTAGTATCGTCTACTTATAAAAATATCATAAATATTATAAATTTTTAAAATTATAATGAATTTCAAATATTTTAAAATTTAAATGATTTTCTCAATTAAAATGTTTTGGCTCTTATTTATTAAAGTAAAAGAATATTGTCTTCCTTACTTTACTCTTACTCATCTATTTTTTTAGTAATGAAATATTAAATAAATAAAAAAAATCTGATTTGTCTCTCCTTATTTAAGAAAAAAAAATAACATTTATCTTCCTAATTTATTCTTGCTTATATTTGGAAGTGATATATTTTTATTTTGGCTAATTTAAACCTCCTTAAAAATGAGGAAAATAATATATTTAATTGATTACTTTAAATATTTCTTTCCCTATTTGTTTCCCCCTCCTTGCTATATAAATAAGACCCCCTCCCTTTATTATTTAAGAATAATCAACTCATACAATCATTCACTCTAAATCACAAATTCTCTCATCACTCTCCCTTCTCTCATTACTCTCTTGCTACTTTCACAATACATTGAGAATCCGGTTTCAAACTTGAAGTTCAAGTTGAAGATTAATCGAAGAAAGATTTATTTGTTTATTTGAATGTATATATATATAATATATATATATATATATATATTATATATATATATATATATATATATATATATATATATATATATATATATATTTCCTATTTTATTTATTCAAATGTTGTAATAATTGTAACTCTAAAGATCATATATATAAATTTATTTGGGGGGGGGTCGTCTAGGGGAGGGGGATGTACATGCCTACTTGTTCATTGTAATTTTTTTTAAAAATCATGCCTATAGGTTTGTCTTTAACCACCTAGAATTATTGTTTTTAGGTATTTTAATCCAATCAATTGTTTGATGCTTTGCTAATAAGTCTAAAAAATAATAAACTAGATTCCTTTAATTTTAATGTTAAAATCAAATCATAATAATTTAGTAGGCAGATCAGGTGTTTTAACAATGTTATAACCTTTAGAATCACCTTTCATGTAGAAACCATGCCTAAGGTTTAATTTGTTCATATCATTTAGATTCACAAAAGCATGCATATGTGTTACTCCTTCTTTTAAACACCTAGAAATTCATGTCTATAGGCTTGAAAATAACTTTTAACATATCCGTAAAAATAAAATTTGTTTGTGCATATTTGTGCCCTTGCCCCAAAATTGGTTAATATTATTAGTAATCCTATTTGTCTTCCGCATTCATGATGCAACATGTTTTTTAATAATACAAAATTAGAATCATTTCATGCATTTAGCAAATTACTTGGCTTCAAAAATATTTCATATCAAAACCTTGCAACATAATTTTCTTAAAAAGTCATTATTCAATCTTTCTTTAAAACTTTGGATTGATTATGACATTGTTTATTTTGAAAAAATAAATTATAAGCACTATCTCCTAACCTATTGTTAGTGGGAAAGTAAAAGGAATTACGAGGTCTAGTTCCAATTTTTTAAACCCGACGCATCCCGGGAGGTACCACCTACCCATGGATTTCAAATGAAATTATGTGCATTTATATGTAAATGTTTATGTGTCTACGTGTGAACTAAATCTTTTAAATCATTTTTCAAAAACATAAACTATTTTTTAGACCGACCTCAAATCAAAATTGTTTCTATGGTGGAGGAGCGCGATCAACAATATCGTGGCATCATCCCTATAAAGAAACAAACATTTTTTTAAATAAAAATTTCATATTCAAAACTTATTCAATTTTCAAAACTTTAGTTTCTCACATATTAATTGCTTAATATTTACAAATTTTGTTTATAACATAGTTTCATATGCTTAAATAAATAAAACTTGATTGTTTACTTATTGCTATCATCTAGCCTTGCATGTTTAAATTGATAAAATAATAAAAATAGTATTAATTGTTATCACTTAGCAAGATTAAATAAATTAATAAATTGAATGACCTTGATTGCTACTGGTAACCCCCACATAGATTGCATGAGAGATACGGCCGGGACCCACACATGTGGACCTCGAGGGATGCCTAACACCTTCCCCTCGAGGTTAATTTGAACCCTTACCCTAATCTTTGGCTCGTTGACCTTAGCTAGACTTAGTTAGGTTATATAGGTGCCCTAACGCGCCTTAATTCGTTAGGTGGCGACTCCTCAAACTCGAAATCCCAAAAGAGTTGTTAGGTCGTGCAACAAACCCGTTTTCTTCGAAAATGGGGCGCGACAGAATGGCGACTCCGCTGGGGATATTAGGTTCTTACCATTACGTGTTAATTGCTTATTTATGTGGCGTTTATTTTATTTTTGTCATTTCATTATTTGTTAGGTGCTTACCACGTTTAGCTTATTTTGTTGCCTTATTTATTGTCTTGTCTCCATGTTCCACCCTTTCCCCTTTTCCTTAATTGTTTATTATCTGTTTCACCTCTTCCCTTTTCCCTTATTTGCTTACATGTTTAGTCTCGTATCTTCTTTCCTTATTTGCGGATTTTAATATCTTGATATGGTTAAATTCCTTTATCCATGCTTATTTATGTTTGTTTATAAATTGTCTATATGTTACTTTTTCCAATTTAAATGCTAAATGTTATTGCTTTGATAATTGGCATCCCGCTCATACTTCCCCCAATTGGGACCCTCTTCTTTTTTTTTTTTTTATTCTCGTGATGTTGTGCCTTTGCACCTCTCACAACAACTCCAATCTTATTCAAATACCCATTATAGAGAGTCGGCATATGCGTGGACGTAACGGATAGTTTTACTACCGCGAAGCCACAAGCCTCTCGCATAGAATCCCTTTCAAGTCCGTGTCAAGCCAGCTCTTAGAAGTCCTGGATAAGTCATACATGCTGCATAAGCCCTAGGAGGTTTGATCCTTGGTGTCAATCCATGTAATTAGTAGCCACCCTCTCGTCTAAAGGTCCCCAACACCCTTAGACAAATTGCATATTTATGTGTCAACGTGATCATAATAGTTAAATCAAGCCAACATTGTCAAGATGGAGTTTAGAAGTCGTTTGTTACTTTGTTTACTGAGTCATGGCTCACCCTCATTTTCCCAACACACAAATGGTGGTCAAAGTTAATCCCATTTTGAAGACTTGGTGGGAAGATATTCAAAGAATCGAGAGTTAGAAGCAAATAAACTGTTAGGTGGCCTCGCTGCTTTGAACCCTTCTGCACACATGAATATTACGTATGGCTTTTAGAAGACGTAGAGCATAGACATTTGAGCGAAGGAGGTCTTCCTAGTTTTGGCGATGAAAAAGAGAGAAGATGGACTCGCAACCTTCTCAACACCGATTATGACATTACCCGAGAAATGAGGAAGCAGATTGTGCCTAACATTGGAGAGCAACATAATTGAAGTTTTTTTATTATTCTCTTTATTCCCCATGTGTTATCCCTAGCCCTTTAGTTGTCTCTATATTGATGTAATAAGTAGAAATTATTCAATAATTGAAAATCGTTTTATTATCTAACTCTAAACTCCAAATTGGCAAATAAGGCTTGAATTAATTATTGTGCATCACTTTTGTGTCGCTTAGGCCTACCTCTGGCTCAACGAGGCTCTTTTTGTCACGACCCAAAACCTGGGGACGCGACTGGCACCCACACTACCCTCCTGTGTGAGCGAACCCAACAATCTAAACCTTAACAATTATACAACGCGGAAGACTTAACTCAATATGAAAAACAAAATACAATAAATACCCCCAAAACCTGGAAGTCATCATCACAAGAACATCTCAAATCAACTTACGAAACTAAGAGTATTCTAAGAAACTACAACAGATGAAAACTAGTCCATGCCGGAACTTCAAGGCATCAGGACGAGAAGAAGAAGATCCAGTCCAAGCTAGAAGCATAGCTCACCCTGAAAGTCCGGTACAGTGAAGACTGGCTAGAATCGCGATCGAGTTGAAGACGATGGCACGGTTGCTGCACTCCACAAATACAAGAAAGAAACAAACAAGTAGGAGTCAGTACAACCACACGTACTGAGTAGGTATCATCGGCCAACTCAGAATAGAAAACAGTATATATCAGTTAATCTCACAAATCAACTATAATACTCAACATGTAGTAACAACAAATACATCATCATAAATATCACCAAGTTCGTCCAGGAGGACTCAAGCCTCAATACCATACTCATTAAGGAAAACAAGTTCATTAGATGTAGCATATAAACATCTTCAAGATCATTATCTTTCTTCCTCTCGTATCGGTACGTGACACTCCGATCCATATTCTATCATGTGCCGGAACGTGGCACTCCGATCCTCATTTCTATCCTGGTGCCGGAACGTGGCACTCCGATCCTCATTTCTATCCTGTGCCGGAACGTGGCACTCCGATCCTCATTTCTATCCTGGTGCCGGAACGTGGCACTCCGATCCTCATTTCTATCCTGTGCCGGAACGTGGCACTCCGATCCTCATTTCTATCCTGGTGCCGGAACGTGGCACTCCGATCCTCATTTCTATCCTGTGCCGGAACGTGGCACTCCGATCCTCATTTCTA